>JAGFNQ010000889.1:521455-582108 GCA_024364735.1 Boesenbergia rotunda | reverse complement strand
CCCCAGCGTCCCCGGCGCCCCCGTCAAAGCCTGATCCCGAGTTTGAAGGGATCAGAGCTGATCGAGAGGAACTCAGATCAGCTGACACGTGGGGGGCGCCCTCGACGTCCCGGGCGCCCCCAGGGGCTATAAAAGGGCCCTCGACCCAAGGCTTCGGAACAATAAATTTTTCCAACGCATTCATGCTCTTCTGCTCCCGCGCTCTGCTCTAGAAACCTCCCGACTCGAGATACAAGCGCCGACGACGTCCCTCTGCTCCGAAAATTCAATCTACAACGGACGTCGGTAACGAAGAGCTTCTTTTAAGTTTACTCCACTAGCCTTGTAATACATCTTGTAAACTATTTTTGCGACATATAGAATTGCCCGCAGAAAATGGTCAACGACCGTGGGCCTTGGAGTAGGAGTCGACCGCGACTCCGAACCAAGTAAAAAACTTGGTGTTTGCGTGTGTTTGTGTTAATTTCCGCTGTGCATTCTCTATTTCTTAATCCGAACATTTTACGATATTCACCCCCCCTCTATCGTTTCTCTCGATCCAACAAGTGGTATCAGAGCGGGGAAGCTCAAATTTGGTGCAACCACCAATTTGAGAATTTTTTAAATTTTTACGAAATTTCTTTTTAATTTTTTTTCTTTTCATTCGAATTTCTTCTCGTTAATCAAGGTTGGTGCAACACCCCTCGACAAATATTTTTTTTTATACCGCACTACTAATCCAAGACCAAGTCTTGGGATATTTATTTTTTTGTTTAAATTTATATTTCAGATAAAATGGCCATGCAAGAAGGCTTCAGCACTGCAAGACCACCTCTCTTCAATGGGGAGGACTTCTCCTACTGGAAGAGCAGAATGGAGGTCCACCTGAAAACTCAGGTGGACATGTGGATAATCATCCAGTCCGGACTGGAGATTCCAAAAAATGCTGAAGGAGTACCTCAAACCTACACAGAGTGGGACACCGCTCTGAAATGAAAGATTGAAGCTGATGCAAAGGCGACTCAGACCCTCCAATGCGGCTTAACAAAAGAGGAGCTGAACCGGGTGGGTCCATTCAACAGTGCCAAGGAGCTGTGGGGAAAACTGATCGAGTTGCACGAAGGAACTTCAGACACTCGGATCAGCAAGAGAGATCTCCTCCTGAACAAACTGTACACGATCAAGATGAACGACAACGAAACAGCAGCTCAACTCCACGCCCGAATTCAGGAATTAATGAACAGACTACACACCATCGGTCATAAGGTAGAAAATCGTGACCTAATAAGGTACGCTTTAAATGCTTTCCTGAGAAACACCTTGTGGGCATCTATGGTAGATGCATACAAGGTTTCAAGGGACCTTTCAAAAATTAAATTAGATGAATTGTTCTCTGAATTAGAATTACATGAACAGACTAACTGCAATCTGACCGAGAAAGGTATTGCCTTTGTTGCAGGTAAACCTGGAAGGGCAACCAAGAAGAAGCCTCAACCTGAACCCGAGTCTAACTCAGACTCAAACTCAGAAGACGAAGAATGAGATCGACCAAAGCTGGTCCGACTGGCCCGAAACTACTACAAAGGATTGAAGAACCAAACCAACAGACGGAAAGCCAGCAGAAGAATGGACGAACCAGCTAAACCCGCAAATGAAAAGAACAAGCCAACGTGACCTGCTACGAGTGCAAGAAGAAGGGTCACTACAAGATGGAGTGTCCGAACCTAAAGGAAACCAAAAAGAATAGAAGGAAAAAGGCACTTCAAGCAACGTGGGACGAGTCCTCCTCCTCCGAAGAAGAAGAGGTCCCACAGTCGAACCTACTCGCACTAACCGCCTCAGAAAAAGTCGAGACCGAGTCAGAATCGGAACAGGATGACGGCAGACTGACATTTTCAGAAGATGGCGAAATCAAGGTAAGTGGTTTTACTAGAAGTCAGTTAAATGAACTAATCTCTTATCTTTCTCAAGATTTGGTGAAAGCTAAACTCCGAGTCGAATCCCTCCGACAGGAAGTAAAACTCCTGAAAGAGGGAGCTGACTCTAGACCCTTAACTGAGAAGGTTCAAGAAGGAACTTCTACTCAAGTTGAAAAACTTGAGAAAGAGAACTCCTCCCTGAAAACTCAGGTTAAGGATCTTAGAGCGGCTTTAGAACGATTCACTTCTAGCTCCAAGGGTCTTGACATGATTCTTGGAAAATAGAAATCAGTTCTAAATCGATCTGGACTAGGCTATAGAACCAAATCTAGACAAAGATCCTACTTTGCTATACTGATCCAGTCCAGACCTAAAGTTCAGGCATGGGTACCCAAACTATGCCTGAACAAACAAACTGGATCAAATCAATATTGGATCCCCAAGGACAAGATTCACATCTTGCTAAACCATTATCGTGGCTTTAGTCTAAGGGGAGCCAAATTGAAAACAATATTTATTGTTAGATAAAAATTGTTGCCTTCAATTTGCTTGTTTGATTGTTTACTTAATTCCCGCAATTTACCATGCTTAGATTTAGGAATGATTAGTTTAAGGACTGAACTAACTTAACTGAAATTTGACAACATAGTATTGGGTGGAGGTGAGATGATAGTAAGTTAGGGAAACCAATTCTAATAAGGTCAAGCAATTCTCTACTTGGTCTCTTTAGACTGGTGAAACTAGCCGAAGCTACCGATCCAAGACCCAAACTAGTTAGACCATAATTTTTCAAAGATTAACTTTGAAAATGAAATTTCACTGAAAGGCTTTGTCAAGGAAAGGGTTGATGATCTAATAAGGCTACGGCCAAAGAAGGCCTAGTGCCTCGCTAAGATCTGGAAGTCAATCTTTGAAATTCAAATTCAAACTAGTCTATGTCAAATTCGAATCTAACACGAACCTTCAGTTAATTGTAGATATTCTTTTCAAAATAAATTCAATGCTTTCAAAAATTAATTTAAGTTTTTTAAAATAAATCATATGATTCATAAAAATTCCTTTTAGCAAAACCTGTCTCACAAAACCTATAAGGCTAACGTGATTGAAAACCCTAGATTGGGTGAGACAGTAAAAATAAACTCAATTGAAATTCCTTTAATACCTATATTGTGGTTTAATCCTGTAATTCAGAACGTAGTCAAACCATGGTCAACGTAGTTAAACCATGGTCAACATAGTCAAACCATGGTCAAAGCAGTCAAATCATAGTCAAAGTAGTCAAACCATGGTTAAACCAATTAAACCATGGTCAAATGATCACAAAATATCAAAAGTTATCACTTCCTACATAATCCGGGCGCCCATGACTCCTCGGGCGCCCCCATTGCTTTTTCTTCCCTCAAGGCAAAAAGCTGCCTTTACCACTTGACCGGGGCGCCCCGAACCTTGCGGGCACCCCCAACCAGCACTAGTCACTGCCAAAGGCAGTGGACTGCTATCCCGGGCGCCCCCAATGAGCTGCTTATAAAAAGGCACCCGAACCCCCTCTTCTTCCCACACCAAAAACCATCCTCCTTCCTCACTTTCTTCCTTCCAAGGAGATCAAGTGACACTTGTGCTTCCTCAATCTCAACCATGCCTCCCCGGTATGATTTCTTTTATGCATTTAGAATTACTTTCTTAATTCCCTTCTTATAAATGCATGTTTCTTAACTTAGAAAACGCCGAGCAAACCAAGCGAACCCCGGTACCGAACCGAGTCCCGACCCTAGATTCCCAACTTTAGAACTTTGTAATAAGTTTGCTCGAACAACCTACAAGCCTATCAAAACTAGCTATCTAAATAGACACTTCTTCACCCAATCTTGTCCTTTATCCATGAATGTTATAAACTTTTATCAACTAGACAATCTAGTCTTCTGCACTCATTCAATTAGCATAACTTTATGTGTAGAATTCTATAATAACATAGTTAGACAGAACGATCTCACGTTTGTCACTACTGTTCAAGGGATACCCTTGTCTATCACCCCTACCTTACTAAATCGATTTCTTGGACTACGACCTTCCCAGTCTACCTTTTGTTGCTATCTTCCTAGGGATCCTCCATTTGATGCTCCCTACTCTCACATCACTTTAGACACTCTTCACTCCTATTTCTATAGGGAAGCTAGACTCCCCGTAGCTAGACGATTTCAGTCCGTTGACCTTCAGGTCCAAGACTACGCCCTGTACAGAGTCCTAGTCCACTGCATATTACCACTATCCATTAGGGATGTCGCGACCATGCGACCTTTTCATGCCTTCCTCCTGTATGCCCTGATCCATCATCTAGACATTGACATTGGCCTTCACATATTCCACGCTATCTTATATGCCTCCAGTGTCACGACTCAGGGTCGGGTACGCACCCCCTTCTGCCACATCATCACCTCCATCCTTCATCACCACGGTCGTGACATTACCGTAGGTGAAATAACCGCGATGACCGACTTTGACAAGATAGGGTTTAGGAACTTCTCGTTAGCTAGTATAGAAGTATCGGTCACCGGGGTTTTGACTTGGAGACGACAGCGAGCCGGAGCTCAGATCGACTCAGACGAGGAGGTTGAAGTCGATGTCACCGATTTGGCAGCAGAGGCTCGAGCACACATAGACGAGCCCCCTCCACCGACACTCTACGAAAGAGTGACACGGCTGGAGACACAGGTCCAGAGCCTCCGAGAGGAAACGGAGGCAAATCATGCTGAAGATATGGAGACAAATCTAGGGTATTACACTGACTATATGAGTGCGCTTAGAGCTGAGAGGGAGACCAGAGATGCACAGTATCATGAGATGATGGCGATGTTTCGATCCTGGTAGCCAGGCTCTTCTGATCATCCTGGTCCCTCCTCCTAGAGTTGATTAGCATTGTACTAGTGACTATCTGACTGCCCCTACTCAGTAGGGTTGATTCATGTTTGACATATATGACTGTGCTGAGTCACTCTGTTGACCAGCTGACTTATGTACTTGTTTCTCTCTACTATTTGATTAGCAGTTAGGATTATGTTTGCTAGAATAGGTTAAGTCTACTCTTGGTTTTCTTACTACTTTACTCAGTTTGAAATCAGGTTTTACAGTAGTTTAACAAAAATGCTTTCAAAATCAGCTCTTACTTAATTTTGAAAAGTTTTTAAAGGTAAATAAATTTTTTTGCTTAGTTTTTTTAAGAAAACTACCCCCTTCAAAACTAGGGCTTTTTCGCAAATGGACTTAGCCTAGGCCCTAACCCTAGAACTGCATCACCTATAGATTTAGAAGCCAGCATCTCACAAGAACCTTAGGGTACTTTTGATTGATAACCTAGAATGGGTTGAGATGCTTAGGTCTTTGCCTTAATTCAAGATGCTTTAAGTCAGTGCATCTGCAGTAATTGGGGCACTAAATACAACTTACACAGTAATCAAGTTAAGTGTCAAGTTTAGAAAATCTAACTTGAACAGAACACTTAACTTGACTAACCCTAGCGAAAATTACTGCTTATAGCAGTTAGTAAGTAGCTAATTGGGTTAGACAGGACCCTAAAAGAGAAAATTGAAACTGATTTGGTTTAATTCATATTCTGAACTGATTCAGTACAGCGAATTATGCAAGTTATTATTTTCTTTTATGCAACTTAATTATCCTGTTTCTGCTATACTTCTTTGTTTTTGATATATGACAAAGGGGGAGAGATAGGAAAGGAGAGTTTAATTTTTTTTTAAATTTTTTTCTCTAGATCCAAAATTTCAAACTTTATATTCAAAAAGTACTTAATTCATTTTTTCAAAAGTACTAAGGTTTTCTAAGTATTTAAAAGTTTTCAAAATTTTTCTTTAGTACTTTCAATCTAAGTACTTAAGTTTTCAAATGTTACTAAATACTTAAAACTTAAGTTTTCAAAAACCATCTAAGTATTTAAACTTAAAATTTCTACAAATATAAATTTTCCAAAAAGTGCACAACCAAAATTATTTAGGAAAATATGTCTTTAAAGTTTAACTTGAAAATTATTCTAAGTAAAATTAAATTCATCTTTAGACTTAGAATATATTTTCAAAACCCCACGAACTAATGAAAAATCCAGGGGGAGATTCCTTCCAGGGGGAGGAAACAAAATTCAGTTTACTTGTTCTGATTAACTTAACTTTTTGAACTAGAGTCGCCATAAATCAAAAAGGGAGAGATTGTTGGTGCAAAAAGCACCCAAGTCAAACCTGTGTTTTAATAATGGCAAAAGGGTTCAAAAGTTAAGGTATAATATTTATCTAATATATTACTCAAGTGTGCAGGAAAAGTCCTAGCGAAGGACTGCTAGGCACCTGGCGAAGGAATGCCAAGATACAAAGCCCTAGCGAAGGAATGCTAGGCACCTGGTGAAGGAATGCCAGGATGTAAAAGACCTAGCAAAGGACAGCTAGACACCAGGCGAAGGACAGCCTGGTACTGAAGACCTGGCGAAGGGCAGCTAGGCACCAGGCGATGGACAGCTTGGTACTGAAGGCCTGGCGAAGGACATCTAGGCACCAGGCGAAGGACAGCTTGGTACTGAAGACATGGCGAAGGACTGCTGGGCAAAAGTCCAATCGGAGGAGCCGGTTGGCATCAGATAAATTCTTCCAAGAGGAGTAGGTGAGGACGCGTTCCCCGTCAAGGGAACAGTAGGCGTCGGTTCGACCTAGGGCTCCATTTTGGAGACCCAAAGTCAGAACCAAGACAGCTAAGGTTGTATAAACTAACATATTATTGCTTTATGCTGTTTTGGACTAACCCTGGATGCAGGACCGAAGGAACGAGTGTCTGCAGCTCAGAGAGCCTCAAAGGAGTGAGGCAGTAGCTGACCAGGGCGCCCGGAGTGTCCCGGGCGCCCCCAAGGTGAATACAAAACAGATGAAGCAAAAGAAGTGTTTCGACAGCTCATGGGCGGGGCACCCCCCGTGCTCCCGGGCGCCCCCCATGTTCCCGGGCCCCCCCCAAGTCAAGCTATCGAACCAGAAGCCAGCGAAGCCAACGGATAAGAGTTGACCCAGTCAACCAGGGCGCCCCCAGCGTCCCGGCCGTCCCCGTCAAAGCCTGATCTCGAGTTTGAAGGGATCAGAGCTGACCGAGAGGAACTCGGATCAGCTGACACGTGGGGGGGGGGGGGGGGCGCCCCCGACGTCCCGGGTGCCCCCAGGGGCTATAAAAGGGCCCTCCACCCAAGGCTTCGGAACAATAAATTTTTCCAACGCATTCACGCTCTTCTGCTCCCGCGCTCTGCTCCGGAAACCTCCCGACTCGAGATACAAGCTCCGACGATGTCCTTCTGCTCCGAAAATTCAATCTACAATGGACGTCAGTAACGAAGAGCTTCTTTTAAGTTTACTGCACTAGTCTTGTAATATATCTTGTAAATATTTTTGCGACATATAGAATTGCCCGCAGAAAACGGTCAACAATCGTGGGCCTTGGAGTAGGAGCCGACCGTGACTCCGAACTAAGTAAAAAACTTGGTGTTTGCGTGTGTTTGTGTTAATTTCCTCTGTGCATTCTCTATTTCTTAATCTGAACGTTTTACGATATTCACCCCCCCTCTATCGTTTCTCTCAATCCAACAAAATCATCTTAAAAAGAGTGCTTAAATAAGATTCTTACAACAATTTGACTAAGTTTTGAAAGAAAAACTTAAAGTTAGTAAATGTATTTTGGGAAAAAATTCATAGAAAATTATTTAGATATCTAAAATTTTTGAAAATATGTAAATGATAATGGTTAGTGTCTAGAAAATTCAGTTTTTCCAAGAATCGGTCGAAAATTATTTTTAAAATTTAAGGTCTACTTATCAATAAAAAATTTATAAAAATTTATTTTTACGAAAAAATTGCTCAGATTTTTATCTAAATTAGAAATTTAGCATACTTATCTTTGTAAAAATTGTCAATGTAAAATAAATTTTCTAACTATTAAAAAATAAGTTAGAATTTAGAGTTGATAATTTTTTAAAATAAATAATTTTAAAATTAGATTTCGACTTCAAATAAATTTGAATTTTTTTAACATTCAAAAGATAATCCATAAATCTTGAAAAAATAGATTTGATGAAATTAGTTATTTATGTATTTTTAAAATTAAAAAAAATATTTTTCAATGAAAAATCATAATAAATCTGTTTAACACTTAAAAATTTTGAAATTTTTTTTATGAATAGCTCATAGCAAACTCTATCATCAAAAAATATAAAACTAAATTTTCTTCAATAATTACATATTCAAAAAAAAATTCAAAATATGGTAAATAAGAATTAAAAAAACAAAAATTGATAAACAAGTGCTAACAATTTATTATAGATTTTGGGACCCAAAATAAATTCAAACCAACAGAATTAATCAAAAATTTAGGTGAAATATAAGTCCTAGGAATTCTTATAATTTGACCCTTGTAATATCGTAAATTTCAATTTAGTTTTCCAAAATATCTAACTTTTGAATTTCTAAAACAATTTGAACTTGCATGATTATTTTCCTAATTTTCAACATAGGCCTTCAATTTCTCATTTTATGATTTTAATTTATCATACATTTCAAGCGGGCATGTAGAAGCTAGTTATTTTTTTAATTCAAAATTTTTATTTTCTAATTTACATATTGATTTCATCATAGCTTTAATGCCTGAATAATGTTGATTAGGAGGTAGAAAACATATCTCAATTACCATGTCTTTTTCGAAGTCCGAGGCTCCCACTTCTTCGTTGCTATTTTCTTATGTGGCTCCCCCTTCATCAATGATTTCTTCTTCTTGGTGGGTGGCCATCAGTACTAGTCTAACATGTTCCTTGAGATCAGACTCAATGAGAAATCATCCCACGTGGCTTTTAGATTCTTATGTTTGGCCTTGTTGGATTTGTTTACTTTTAGCCTTGGGCAATTCTCTTTGATATGCCCATGTTCCTCACAATTGTAGCAACAGATCTTCATTTACTTCTTACACTGCACTTTATTAAACCTTTTAACTTTAAAATACTTAGATAATTTCCTTACCATGGACGTCGTGTCTTCAACATCTTCTAAAGATTCCTCCTCATGCTGGATATTCCTCGTGCTTAGGGCTATGTTGTCCGTCTTACTCTTTCCTATGCATCGAGATTTGTGAAGTTCTAATGTTGAAAATAATTGTTCTAAGGTCCTTGCCTCAAGATCCTTAGAGATGAAGTATGCATCTATGACAGAAGTCTAGTTTGGAGTCCTCGAGAATGTATTTAAGGCATACCTCTGTGCGTTGCGACTTGTTACCGTTTCTTCGAGGTTCGTAAGTCCCGTGATCAGCTCTTTGATTTTGGCATGCAGCTAGGTAATTGATTCTCCTTCTTCCATTCGGAAGTTGCTGAGTTGGTTGCGGAGCAGATCTTGTTTTTCCAACTTTATTTCTGAAGTACCTTCATGGAGTTCTAGGAACTTTTCCCAAAGTTCCTTCGCTGATTGGTAAGTCATGATTCAGTTGACTTCTTGCATAGGTAGTATGGTTAGCAGATGGAACTCTACTTTTCCATTTGCTACAAAATACGCTTGCTCCTTTTTCATCCACAAATGTTATTCTTTGTCATTGTCATCATCATCATTGGGAGCTACAAAACCATCCTTCATTGTTAATGATAATTCAAAGTCTGTTTTTAAAATACCTAGATTTTCGCTTCCACATAGCGAACTCCTCCTCGAACTTTGGTGGGTAGATGACTGATCCGACCATTTTCGTTGCTTCAGATGGCAATTAGTCCTTCTGGAGCATTCTTGCTCTGATACCACTTGTCGGAGATCATGCGGTCGACAAGAGAGGGGGAGGGGGGGGGTGAATTGGCCCTGCAAAATAAAAATAATCTTTTGTTCTTTCTTAAACAAAGAGACAGATTAGTTGTTATAAATAACGAACATAAGCAAATAAAAATAATGGCATGAAAAGAAAGAGGTAGTCAACCAGATTTACTTAGTTGCAACCAGTGTGATTGCTAATCCAAGATAGTAAAATAGCACAATCTCCAAATGTACTCCTTTGGGCGGAGAAGCCTCTTACAGAACTCAAGGACTTGGAAAGAAAATGAAAATTTGTACAGAATTTGAGTATAGTTGAATTAATGAATGTAACTAAGCTATGGGGATCTATTTATAGCCCTAGTGAAGTTTATCCGGTTGCAGAAGTGGCCCTATATGGACGGCTGAGTGCATAGGGGTGCATGACACGTGGCTCAAGAGTTATCCGCAATGCAACGGCTGTGAACAACTAGTTCTGGATCAAGCTTAGCTTCTCGGGTGCCTGTATTGACTTGGGTGCCCGAGAATATGGGCGCTCGAGTCAATAAGGGCTCCACAATTCATGGGCGCCCGAGTTGGCTTTGGTCAGGATTGTGCTGACCAGCCTCCCAACGAGTCTTCTTGGGTGATCTCGGGTCTTCTAGAGTTGGGCTCACCCGAACCCTCCTCCGGTCTTCTCCTCGAGCGTGCTTCTCCTTGGCTTCTCATCCCTCGGATGTCATGTGCATCCTTCTCGCTCCACCAGCATACTCTTCCGCAGACGTCCGCGTCCCTCTGATGCACTGAGCCCGTCGTCTCTCTTCCCGTGCCATCCTTCTCGATCGACGCATCTTCCGCTCAACTTTCTATGCTCCTAATCTTCTGTACACTTAGACACAAGGATCAAACACAATAAGACCTAACTTGACTTGGTTAACCATATCAAAACTTACCTGGGGTATTTGCACCAAGAAGATTGATTGGGAGAAGATGAAAAAAAAGATAAAGAGGCATTTTCTTACCTTCGATAACACTCAAACCTTATTCCAGTGACTTCATGCATGAGACAGGGTGCAAGATCAGTCAATGATTCACTTCCTATCCAGTAGATACCGTATGTTAATTCTAAGCCCCCTATCAAGTATTTTATTGTGGTGAACAAAGGCATAGAACAATCGATTGAAGGAAACTTGCAAATCAAAAGGACAAAAAAAATTGTTGATTAAGGAGGTCCACTATAAGAAAATTGTCATATACCCATGGTAAATTTTAGGTACACATATACAAACTGTATATATATGTAACATATAGCCACAAATATATGACATCGTCACTATAAATTATAGGGACAGATATCAATGCTGTGGATATTGGATATCTATATCTACACTTATCTTTTGTTGTCACTATAATTTTTTTTATTGTGGGTACATGTAGTATATACCTACACTTATAATTTACCGTCATTATAACCTTTTTTTTCTATAGGTATAAATAATATATACCCACACACATATTTTATTGTCACTATAACACTTTTTTACCATCGTATAAATGATTTATAGCCACACTTATTGCCCTTGTTTTTTGTTTCAGCTGTAATTTTTTCCCCTCCTTCTATTTTAGTGCTAATCTGAAAAAATAACCCCAAAATATTTTGTTCTCTCAATTTTTGTTTCATTTTCCCTCTCTTCTACAGAACCTTCACAAAAAGAGAGATGCAAGTTGAAACTCATTTCTATTCCCAATCTTCCCTATGTTCTCTAACTTCCCAATCCCTAATTTTCCTATGCCCACACCACTCTTGGCCAAGGCACTCTCTACCCACCGCCATCTCTGTAGTGCAAGTAGCACCATTCACCGCCACGAGCTACCCCACCTGCCGCTATAAGCCAAATGATCAAAGCAATTCAAGATCTCAAAGTTTCAATAATGAAGATCATGAATATAGTATGTACTTAATTTGATTAATTTTCATTAAGATTGTGTTAATTTTGTTAAATACATACACTAATATTAATGCTTCATTGTAATTTAATTTGTAGGTGATAACTAGAAGTTAAGGTACTCATCTTTGTTAATTGTTGATGATTCTTGCCTATCATGTTTTAGAATTATATTTTGTATGCATCATATATATTTACTAGCTATGGGAGCATAACATGTACGTCTAATAGATGTTCATGATTCCGTTTGTTTGTAATATTGATATCTATTACTTTTGGACTTATTTTACTTTTAATATAATTGGAGTATTTTTTAAAATATGATTGTTATTCTATATATATAAATTTAAATATATAAATTGAATTTCAAATTTTAATTTTTTACCCACAAAAGAATTCATTATAAGCTATACTCACGGAAAAGTTAAATTTAACAAAAGTGTAGCTATAATCTATACCCACAGAAAATTAAAAATCATATCGCTATAGCTATACCCATGGAAAAAAGACCTTTGCTATAAAGTATATATTGACAAAATTGTTTCCGTGAGTAATTAACTGGTGATTATTTATGATGGTTTTTAGTTCTATCACTAAAACCTTTAGTGACACAATGGAATCCGTAGGTACAAGTCGAGGCATTTTCTGACGGTAATGGGCACCGTCACTATATGTTATATTGATGGCAAAAAAACCATGGGTAAAGGCATAGTAAAAGAGTAATGATACGCATAGTGAAAATGAATGTCTCAGTGAAAAATTTGATTGCCAATCGGTGATACGTCCAACGTCAAATCGTCGATCGGACACCGGCGGCGGCCTCCAAACCAAACTATATCCTGGGGGGCACGATGAACCCGTCGGGAATCGCCGCAATTGCGATCTCGTATTATTCACCGTCGGTTTTGACGGGTTCACCGTTGTCGGCGATCCTGACGGGTTCACCATCCCCCCAAGGTATAATTTAATCGGGACGGCAATTAGAGGCCGCTGGTAGTGTTCTATTGGCGATCGGACGTCGGGCGTGCCGCCGATTGATGGTCAAAGTTTTCACTGAGACATTCGCTTTTACTATGCATATTAAATGATGGAAATGGACGTATGTGAGTATAGGTTTTTGAGGTCTATACCCACGGTTTTCATTATTTTACTTATAGTTTTTAACTGTGGGTATATGACAATTTTCTTGTAGTGAGGAAGTGGAACACGAGGCATAGTCGATTAGCGAGTCGGTGTATGATGATGATGAAGTTGCTGAGGCACTTTATGGTGATGGTTACGAGACTTTAGTCATTCGCAAGAGTCTGTAGACTCCTAAGGGTGATTTAGAGGATGGAATGGTTATAGAGGAGAATAGAGATGACAATGAGGTTCCTCTTAGGAAGATGATGGAAAATCTCAAAAATTAAGGAGTCAAGAAGAAAAATAATATATTTGGTAATATGGAATTTGACATTTTGAGTGTTGATGCGCGAAGATTGTATATGTTTTTAGATACTATTTGATGCACATTCACTTGAATTTCGTGTTTATGACTTATAATCTAACACCTATTATATCGTTTATTAGCATGATTCCTCTTGTTTGTTCGGAGATCTATTTTTCGATGTTTTCTTTAACAGGATATGATTTGGAGGTGATTTAGAGCAAAAATGCACTTAGAAGGCAAAATCAGCAAGTTCACATGGTCATGTCATGCCTATAGGAACGGTTGTGTCACTCCAAGCCTCGCCCAAGAATTTCTCTAGAACTTCACACGATCATGTCGTGCCCAGAGGCATGGTCATGCCCAGAGGCATGATCGTGTAGTGCCGAAAGGTTCCAGCCAGACACGTGGCCATGTCGTGCCTAGAGGCACAGTTGTGTCTCATTTTAGCGAATGATACATGGGCAAGTCATGCCTCATTCTATCGAATTATACACGCCGCGACCATGCCAAATGGGCATGACTGTGTGGTGCGACGAGGCAGGGGTCATGCCCATTGCTTATAAAGGGAATTTCTCCCTCTTTCACGGGGGAGAAGGGTTCTTCCTTTGAAGAATACCCAAGAGGTCAAGATCCACCACCGTTTTGGCCACAAATCGATTATCCAAAGCCAAATTCTCCATTATGTCCATCTCCAAAGCAAGGGGATTGAATTTCAAAGACATAGATTCTAATTTTACTTCTCCTTCTCCTTTGTTTGAGTTGAATCTTCGCTATCTTTATGTCTTTGATGTCAATTCCTTTATTTATAGAGTAGATCTCTGAATTCTAGGATGTAGGGAGTAATTGTAACGTGATTATAGATGTAAACACTATGGATTTGTTAACTTCTTGTTCTATGACACGTATGTGCATTGTTTGTGTTTGATTGAATATATGTGTGAAGATGTATTTCTTGTATGTGTTTTTTCATTGAATCATTGTCCAAGATCGAATGACCGGGGGGCTCTTAATTGAATCATTGTATTTCTTGTACGTGTCATGCCATTAAGGCATGGTTGTGCTTGATCTGAAGCAGCAATAAAGGAGTGCCCAAAGAGTTTAATGCCCCGGTCATGTCTCCTTGACACGGTCGTGTCAATTCGGACAAAAGAAGTTTCGATATGGCCATGCCTATGAGGCACGGGTCGTGTCTCCTCTTCCCAAAAAAATTGGTCGTGTGTTCTGATAGAAACACACGACACGGGCATGTCACCCTAACATGGCCATGCCAGTCTTCTCACAGAAACACAAGACACAACATAATCATGAGATGATCGTAGATTTGATGCATTTTTATCCTTATTTTCACGCTTATTCGCTTACTTTTCTTGATGCATATTTATGTTGGTATGTCCCTTTTTTTAGTGTTTATTAGCATACTTCTTATTTCTAGTTCGGAGAACTGATTTTCCTCTATTTTCACTTTCAGGGAGCATTTCAAAGCTAAATAGATAAAAATGGAGCAAAATGGAGCCATAAGATGAACAAGGCTAGCCGTGGCCTTGAGGCATGACGTATGCAGTTTCCACGGCCGGGTCGTGCCCCCTGGCATGACCTGCGCACCATTTCAGCTGAGGTCGTTCCCCCTGGCACAGCCGTGTACTCCACTCTTTCTCTCCCTCTAAACAAGTTTCTGTGCAATCTTCACTCTCTTTCCAAGTCCTCTAGCTAGCTCGCGCTTGCGAACTCCATGAATGAAACTGAGCTTCAGGGGTATATTTATAGCCCTGGTAGGAATTATCTATTTGCTGACGTGGCAGTTGTAGGGCGCCCGAGAGCACTTGGGCGCCTGACATGTGGCCTGACACTTATCCAGAAAGCAACGTTCGCAAATGGCTAGATGTAGCCTCTCGGCCGCCTGATAGCACAATGGCGCTCGAGTGCCCGAGGCGCTCGTGTGCTCGAGCACCCGACAACCCAAGCGCCCGTATGCTCACGGGCGCCCGACAGTGACAGTTTTGGTCAGCAACTGCTAACCATTCTCCAGCCTGTCTTCCGGTCATCTTGGGTGATTTTCAGCCAATCGGAGTTAGGCTCACCCGAACCCGACTCCAGCCTTTTGCCCCTCAAGCGTCCTTACTCCCGGCTTCTCGTCCCTCGGATGCCGCTCGTGCCCTTCTTGCTCCACCGGCGTACTCTTCCGCAGAGCTCCGCGTCCCTCAGATGCACCGAGCCCATCGGCTCCCTTTCTGTGCCATCCTTCTCGACCGCTAAGTTTTTTGTTCGACTTTCTGTGCTAAACACACTAGGACCTAACTTAAATTGGTTGATCAAATCAAAACCAACCTGGGATACTTACATCATGTGCATAAGATGCATTTGTGCATTTATTTATGTCTACTCCATTTATTTGATCTATGATTGCTGCACATAATTGACATGCATATATGGTTATGATTTGCACTTGTTATGATGTAGATCTGCTTGGTAGTACGAGCAGGTTGACGGTGTCTCATGGGGATTTCTGATTATGTCCCTGCATGTTATATTGATTTTAGGTATATTTATGTATATAGATGTTGTAGATGATTTATGTTTTATATTTCGGAGACTGTATACCATTGATTCTGTCTACTTGATATATTTATATATATATATATATATATCATGCATTTATCTATTCTTATATCCGCAGAGTCGGCCAAGGACTCACCACTCCTTATTTTTCTTTTCATTTTAGATAGTTAATAGTTGCATTTCGTGGAGCCAAGAGAGGATCCATCTACAATCCCTCAGCATTAAGTATTTTATTTTGTTTCATATTTTCGTTATTAGACTATATTTATTTTATTAGTCTTGGAGTTGTGGGCTTTGTGTGTATGTCTTTAACTTTGTGTTTTATTTAGAGTTTAGCATTGCTGATAAGTCATGTAAGTTTTATTGGGTTATTGGTCTTCTTCCTTGTTTATTTTGTATAGTTGTTAGCCGTGTGAGTTGTATTTTATATAGATTTGTTCTGAGATTATATTATTATTATTGTGTGGGGTGTTGTGATGCATAAATATTTCAAATTGTCTATCATATAGGGGAAGTGTTATCTAATTTTTTATCGGGCATACACATCACAGGGGTGTGACAAAATGATTCTAGGATTTTAGTTTTACTTTTATACTAGCAAACACTCGCTCTATGTTTGGATTATTATTCACAATAATGACTTGTGCAGGTAGACCATCCTATGTAACCGATGTGGAGACTCTATCATCGTCTATTTTCGGAAAGATCGCAACTAGATATCGTAATCTAGTGGAAATTCTATCACAAGATCCCACGAACTATAATCAACACTCTTCCTACTATGTGACAATGAATTAGGTTTAATCCATTAGTCTTTATGATGACCTAGGGTTCCTCGCGGCATATCGGGTTGTACTTTTATGTCCAACGTGTTGATGCAGTCTGGCCTTGATTGTTGTTTTGGTGTTGACACCGATTTTAGTTTAGGTTGATGATTATGATGATTATGATTAAGTCCTGATCGAGGATTAGGCAGGGTTTGGAAAATCCTAACCTAGAGGGTTAGGTGTGTAAAATCCTAGCTTGGAGGGCTAGGTGCTGGAAAGTCCTAATTCGGAAGGGTTGGGTGAAAAGTCCTAGCTTGGAGGGCTAGGTGAAAAGTCCTAACTTGGAGGGTTAGGAGCAAAGTCCCAACTTGGAGAATTAGGTGAAAAGTCCTGACTTGGAGGGTCAGGTGCCTAGCTTGGAGGGCTAGGTTGGATGAAGTTCTAACTCGGAAGGGTTGGGTGAAAAGTCCTAGCTTGGAGGGCTAGGTGAAAAGTCCTAACTTGGAGGGTTAGGTGCAAATTCCTAACATGGAGAGTTAGATGGAAAAATCCTTAGCTTGGAGGGCTAAGGTGGATGAAACCCTAGCTTGGAGGGCTGGGTTTGACTCCCTGGGTCGGTCTGGTAACCGATCAGGGATATTGGCACGCTGCTCCTTCGGGGATCGGTCTGGTGACCGATCCAGCGATGTCTGATCGGTCCGGTGACCGATCAGGGAGCAAGCAGCTTCCTCACTGACTTGCTCTTGATCGGTCTGGTGATCGATCAGGGAGCGAACAGTGAGTGAGTTCTCCTCCGGATCAGACCCTGGATCGGTCCGGTGACCGATCAGGGACTTAGGATCTTATTATAGAATTATTGTTCATATGTCCTGATCGGTCGGGTGACCGATCAGGCTTCACTCTGGTTGGTCCGGTGACCGATCAGGCTGTGTTGCCGTGAGAGCTGGGAATCCCAGCACAGAGGTGGATCAGTCTGGTGACCGATCCACAAGCCCTGGATCGGTCCGGTGACCGATCACTTTAATTTAAATTGCACTGTCAGACGCGATCAGAGCGTCTGATCGTATCCGATTCTCTGTGCTTCGCTTCTGAATCTTGATTTACTGCTTGATATGCTGCTCTAACACTCTGATTAAGCGTTAGGTGACAGGGGAGGATTCAAACACTCAAGGAGAAGTCAATGGAGACTTTCCTTGGAGCAGGTTTGTCCGTTTTCCATCTCAGGTTGCAACGGCCGGAGCTGCTGACTGGAGCCGCTGACTGGAGCTTGGCTGAGGGAGCTCAGGAAGTCCAGGGAAGGCTCAGTGGTAGCTGGCGTTGGCAGTGAGGTAGCTGGAGGCTGCAGGAGATGCTATCACTTGATGCTGAGTGGAGAAACAAAAAGGGCGGAGAAGGCTTCAGAGAAAAAAAAACGGTCTTTTGCGAACTGAGTTTCTTGCCGCGCCTTGAGTTCTCCACAACTTGCTTGCTGTGTTTCTGAAGTTCTCATCACCTTGAGCAAGCTACTGCATTCATGAAGCAACCATTACTTGAGCGCTTGAAGGAGAGAACAAGAAGCTTGGAGTCCGACAGCGGGAAGACACGAGGAAGGGTTCCTTGCGTGAGATCGCCGCTAGGTGGAGCACAAGAAAGCTTGCTGTGTTCTTGTCTTTGCTGAGTGCTTGAGTAAGATCCTTCCTATTGTTTCATTGTGCTTAAATATATATTTGTGATTGAAACGTTGTGGAGAGGTTTCTCCACCGAGAAGGAGGTTGTCTTCTATCCGGTGTTAACCGGGGCTTGATCTGCCGACGATCAAGGGATTGCCCACCTTAAGGGCACGCCAAGGAGTAGGGGCAAGTAATCCCCGAACCTTGTAAACCCTCCTTGTTAGCGATCTTGCTAGTTGTGTTTGTTTTGCTTTCGTTTCTGTTTTTAGTTTTCTGCACACTCTGTTTTCTACTCTTTCCGCTGTGCTACTGATATCTGAGTTGCAGAAACTTCATAAGTGTTTAAAGTCCAAGTGATTGGCTATATTCACCCCCCCTCCCTCTCTAGCCATCCGTTTCCAACAAGTGGTATCAGAGCTTGGGGCTCTGTCTACGGCTTAACATCCGAGAGTTATCAATAAGATGGCATTGAGAGAAGGCTTCTCCACCACCCGACCTCCATTCTTTGATGGCGCCGACTTTCAATATTGGAGATCAAAGATGGAATACTATTTGAAGATGGATATCCACACTTGGTTCGCGGTGAAGGAGGGATTCACCCCTCCGAAGGATGATGAAGGTAAAGAACTTGAGTCATAGAGGTGGACTGCCGAACAAACGCGAAAGAGTGAAGCCGACGCAAAGGCGGTTGTCACTCTACAATGTGGCATGAACAAAGACCAACTCATCAAGGTTGGTCCTTTCACAAGTGCTAAGGACTTGTGGAACAAGCTCATCGAACTCCATGAGGGCACCCGAGATTCAAGAATTGCTAAGAGGGACTTGTTCCTCAATCAACTTCAAAATCTCTCCATGAAGGAGAATTAATCGGTAAGTGAGCTCCATAGCCGGTTCAAGGAAGTCCTCAATGGACTTCATTCGATTGATGAAAAGGTCGAGAATCGCGACCTTGTGAGGTATGTCTTGAAAGCCTTTCTAAGGAATACTTTGTGGTAATCCATGGTGGATGCCTACAAAGTTTCCAAGGATCTATCTATTGTAAAGTTAGATGACTTATTTTGTGAGATGGAATTGCATGAAATTGCTTTAGTTGTAGGGGACCGATCCATCAAGAAGAAGAAGGAGAAGGAGGTCTCTTCGTCTTCATCCTCTTCCGAATCCGAGTCCGATTCCGAAGAAGATGGCAGCGGCTCTTCTTCATCTGAAATGGCGAACTTTGTGAGAAGGATGATGAGAAGTGGCTGACGCTTCAAGAGTAGAGGTAACCCTAGTGAATCCAAACTTGATAAAACTAATGCATCTTGCTTTGAGTGTGGTAGGAAAGGGCACTTCAAGAATGAATGCCCGAAACTAAAGAAGAAAGAGGAGAAATCCAAAAGAAAAGAAGAGAAATCCAAGAAGAAGAAGAAGAAGGCTTTGAAGGCCATTTGGGATGAGTCATCCTCAAGCTCATCCGATGAAGAGAAGGAGGAGAAGAGCACTAGGCATGTGGCACTCATGGCTCTTGGAGAGGAGAGCAGTGATGAATCTTCAAGTTCCTCAAACGCGGCTTCATCATCCTCGGATGATGAAGAGGTAACGTCTCCCGAGCTTGAAAAATGTTATAGAGCAATTGCATGTTTAACTAGTATGCTTAAGAAATCAAAAAAATAAGGTTAAAGCATTGCAATTATAAATTAATCAATTGAAATTATCTAGAGATGATAACATTGATGATTTGCATGTTGAATTGTTGGAAGATGAAATTAAGTCTTTGAAACTTGAAGTTGAAAACTTGAAATCCTCTAAGGTTGAGGAAGTAAATGATGTGCATGATAACTTGCTAGTAGAAGAGAACAAATTATTGAAGAGTGAAGTTGAGAAGCTCAAGAATATTCTTGGGAAGTTCTCAACTAGCTCTAAGACCCTAGATATGATCCTAAATGCCCAAAGGGCAGTCTACAATAGGGCCGGTATTGGTTACCGACCCAAAGAACTCTCATTCGTGTCTTTGATGTCTAGGACTGATATGAGACAATCTAGGACACCCAAGACTCAAAAGAAAGTTGTCAAGGCATGGGTGCCTAAGTCATGTTTAGTTGATGCTTTAGGTCCCAAGGTTTAGGTACCTAAAACTTCTATTTTTCGAATTGTGTAGGTTATGATTGAGGGGAAGCATCTATCAACTTGGTTCGTTGATAGTGGATGCTCCAAACACATGACTGGGGATAGATCATTGTTTACCACACTTCACAAGAAAAGTAGACGTAATGTATCATTTGGTAACAATGGTAGTCTTAAGGTCATAGGGATAAGAGACTAGGAGACATTCAAATATCCGAATGTCTTAGAATTTCAAATGTTCTTCTAGTCAAGGGGATGAAATTTAATCTCCTAAGTGTGAGTCAATTGTGTGACACGGGTTACACAATTGATTTCCAACCAAGTCAATGTCTAGTTAGACAACATGACACCTTGGACACAGTACTAGTAGGAACGAGAGTAGACAATATTTATCAAGTTTCATTTAAAAGTGCTACTAATGTTTCTGCTAAGTGTCTCATGTCAAAAGAAGAAGAGTCCACCCTTTGACACCAGAGGCTAGCACATGTGAACATGAAGAACATCCGGAAGTTGGCCAACAAGGGGTTAGTCCGTGACTTACCAAGCATCAAGTATGAAAAAGACAAACTTTGTGATGCATGTCAAATGGGTAAGCAAACAAAATCAGCACATAAAGGTAAAAGCGTTGTAAGTACTTCCAATGCATTAGATTTACTTCATATGGATCTATTTGATTGTAGTACCATCATATCATTGAATGGAAGTAGATATTTCTTTGTTATCATTGATGATTTTATTAGGTATACATGGATTTACTTTTTAAAATATAAGGACCAAACCTTAGATATCTTCATTTCTTTTTGTAGAAGAGTTGAAAATGAAAAATCATTAACCATTAAGACAATTAGAAGTGATCATGGAGGTGAATTTCAAAATCAAAGGTTTTTGGAATTTTGTCAAGATAGAGGTTATAAGCATGAGTTCTCTACTCCTAGAACACCTCAACAAAATGGTGTTGTAGAAAGGAAGAACCGTGTTTTACAAGAGGCTGCACGAAGCATGCTCAATGAGTACTCACTACCGAGTTACTTGTGGGCTGAAGCTGTAAATACAGCTTGCTATGTGCAAAATCGGGTCTTCATTCATAGGTTTCTAGGAAAGACTCCCCATGAACTTTAGTTTGGGAAACCACCTACGGTTAAACACCTTAGGGTGTTTGGTTGTAAGGTGTTCATTCTAAACACCAAGGATCACCTTGGAAAGTTCACGGCAAAGGCTGATGAAGGGATACTAGTCGGGTACTCCCTCGTTAGCAAAGCCTACCGAGTCTACAATAAGAAATCTAAATTAGTTGAAGAGTCTTCTGATATGGTTTTTGAAGAAATTTCAAAATCAAGTGACCAATCAGAAAATGTAGAAGAAGTCCAACTTGAACTTAGGAGACTAAGTTTGAGTGAAACTCCAAGTGTTGTCGATGGTGATGAGTCTGATGACGATGAACCTAGACAACCCATTGATCAGCCGGATCCTGAAGCTGGACTTGTGTCTAGTGAACCCGTTCAAGAAGCACCACCAACACCAAGGCAAGCTAGATTAGCCTCTAGTCATCCCCAAGACCAAATTGTTGGAGACATCCATCATGGGGTTAGAACTAGATCATTCTTCCGGAATGAGGCTAATGAAGTTGCCCTAATTTCCGAAATTGAACCTAGAAAAATTGATGAAGCATTAAATGATCTCGATTGGATCATTGCAATGCAAGATGAACTAGGTCAATTCGAAAGGAGTCAGGTTTGGGACTTAGTCTCTAGACCCAAGAAGACCTCCATTATTGGAACCAAATGGGTCTTCAAGAACAAATTGAACCATAAGGGAGAAATCATTAGAAACAAGGCACGCTTAGTAGCCAAGGGCTACAGTCAAGTTGAAGGCCTTGATTATGATGAGACTTATGCTCCCATGGCATGATTAGAGTCCATTCGATTGATGCTTGCATTTGCAGCACATCGTGGTTTCAAATTATATCAAATGGATGTCAAATCAGCCTTTCTAAATGGTCTAATTAAGGAAGAGGTCTATGTCGAACAACCACCGGGGTTTGAGAGTTCCGAATTTCCAAACCACGTGTTCAAGCTCAAAAAGGCACTTTATGGCCTTAAACAAGCACCCCGAGCTTGGTATGAGCGGTTGTCGACATTCCTAATTGAGAAGGGCTTCGTTAGAGGCCAAATAGACCCCACACTATTTCTATGCAGAGATTGTGACAATATTTTTGTAGCCCAAGTATATGTCGATGACATAATTTGTGGCTCAAACAATAAGGGCTATTTGAATAAGTTTATTGGACACATGGAAAATGAATTTGAGATGAGTCTAGTGGGAGAGTTAACTTTCTTCCTTGGACTTGAAATCTGTTGGATCGAGAGAACCGATAGAGGGGGGGTGAATATCGGAAATCATTTTTCGAAAAACTTAGAGCAAGTACGCAGCGGAAATTACGAAAATAAAATCACACAGAGACACTATCGATTTTACTTGGTTCGGAGCCTGGGTCGACTCCTACTCCAAGGCCCACGGTCGTTGACCGTTTACTTTGGGCAATTCTATATTAGGCGCAATAATAGTTTACAAGGATTGATTTACAAATTCAGTGCAGTAAACTAAATAATTAAAAATACTCTTCTTTTACCGACGTCCGATTGTGGGTTGACCTTTTCCGGAGCAGCGGGACGTTGTCGGCTCGAGTTGGACAGTTTCTGGAGCAAGGTACGAGAGCAGAAGAGCGTAGAAGCGTTGTGTTGGAGATGTTCTCTGAAGCTTGGGCGTTGGGTGCTATTTATAGCACCTCGAGGCGCCCTGGACGTCGGGGGCGCCCCCCCCCCCCACGTGTCACTTGATCCGAGATTAGCTCGGTCAACCTCTATCCCACTCGAATAGGGATGAGGTTTGACACTGGGGGCGCCCTAGACGCTGAGGGCGCCCTGCTTGACTCCTTCCTCGCGGGCATCTCGACTGGATAACGGTGATTGGCTTCGCTGGCTTGGGCGCGGGGCGCCTTGGCTGCTGAGGGCGCCCTGGGCGCTGAGGGCGCCCTGGGCGCTGAGGGCGCCCTGGGCGCTGAGGGCGCCCTGGGAGCTGAGGGTGCCCCGGCCAGTATTCAGCCGAGGCTCCACTACAAGAATTTTTGCAATCAACAACGCCCAATCGACAACGTTTTTTAAAAAAAAACGTTGTCTTTTTTTGTTTTACAACGTTTTTAGTGAAAAGCGTTGTCTATGTGTTTTACTTTTTAATAACGACAACGTTTTATAATGATGCGATGTGCTTAGTGTTGTGGTTTCGGATGAAAGACAACGCTGTTACAAAAGCGTTTTTTAAAAGCGTTGTCGTATTTCTCGCTAAAATAAAAAACACATCCCCTCCCTCCACCTCGCTCATTGCCAACCCTCGGCGGCTCGCGAAAAATCTCTCCGCGCTTCTTTTCTTCGCGAAATATCTCCCTCCACCTCCCTCATTGCCACCTCCCTCGTCCTCTCCTCTCCACGAAATCGACATTGTGTACGATCTGGTGAACATACATCTTCTCCTAGTTCACCACCAAGAAGTATCCTCCACGAGCTCTTCGTCCGTCGAGTGGAAACTGAACCCCAGCGGCAGCATCACGACGCTCGCCACTACCCTCTCCATCTCTCTCTCTCGTAGTCGCAGACGTTCTGACTCTGTGGCGGTCAGATTTCAAGCTTCTGCTGGTGACGCTCGGGGAGAAGGGGTTGCAAATTACTACACCAAGGTACATCCTCCTCGAATCACACTTCTCTCTTACCGCTTTGGGAGTAAGATCGATAGATTCTAAAACCCTAGGCATTTTCCAGTTTAGGGTTTCTGAAATCCTTAAGGGTTTCTGAAATGGAATGTATGCTACTTCCAGATTCCCAGTGTCTGTTGCAACCCAAACCTGGAAGTACAACAGTATGCTATTAGGTGTACTAGATCAGGTGTTCTAAGAATCTACGAATGAAATAAAAGAAATAAGATGATCACAAGAATAAACTACAAAATGCAACAAGAAGATAACTTTGATTGTATTTACCTCATGAAGATTACTAATCACAAAACAAAATGATCATGTAAAACAAAAAGACAGCGGATTGAAATTTTGAAGGATGACATCTTTTTTTTTATTATATTTACATTTTAGTAAAGAATTACAACTTTGATGAATTCATAGTGAACTTGGAGAACAGAGAATCTACCCATTGTTTTAATTTTTTAAAAAAATTGTTAGCCTATATTGGGTTACATAATTGTTGTAGGTTGTGTGTGCCTAGATCACCCATATCTAAAATCAAGAAACCATTTTGTCAGTATTCTATGAAGGTGGAACTAGCTTTTAACTTGCATCAACTTAATGTAGGAGATATTGTCACATAGATTTACAGTTGAAACTAGAAGCGCACACATTACATGAAGGGCTTTGACAATTCTGTCAAGAGCGAACCTGATCCATAGTATGAATTCCAACTTTGCTTATCAAAGAAAACAATCATCCTTTTTCTTTTCAGAGTGACTAAAAGTGAATTTTTTTTATCATGTAAAATACTGAGGTCAGTGGATCTGGGAGTTGGCTATCTCAATTAGAAGGGCTTTGTATTTTGTGTAATAACTGTACATAGATGGAGTCTTTCATTAATAGAAATGTATCTATTTTAGATCTGATATATACCAAAATTTTCTGAATTCAATGTTAGATATTGAAGCATAGCTTCTATTAAAAGACCTTTTAGTTGATATATTAAGAATTATCATCCTCTACTATCATCTTCTACGTGGAGATGGAATCAACCTAGTAATACATAAGGGACTATTATACCGTCGAATCCATATTTAAAGCAACTAAGCATACATTGAGCCTCAATAAAATCTCTATCTTGTATATATATATTTTTTGAAGATAATCCCAAGATCTGCATTTTAAAGAAAGAATAATCTGTATTATTAGTCTGAATGAGATAGTAAAAGTAACATGGCCTATTATACAGTGTTCTACCTGCTTTTCTCTTAAGCTAACACAATATCCAATTGCGTATTACTACATTATTTACTTCCTATGTTTTGCTAATCATACAGCTACATACAATTTTGATTAATTGTTTGAATATTTTGTTACTATTTCACACTATTGTTTGTGTTAATATTTTAGATTTATTAATTACAGTTCCCTTTTAGGTATTAGCTCATCGTTGATTTATTAGTTAAAACAAGAATGGACAAAGAATGGATGTCAAAGGATAGACTATCCCGTGAATATGAGAATGGAGTTGAGGCTTTCTTGATATTTGCATTGGAAAACAGTAATAATCCGAATATGGGAATATCTTGCCTATGTGCAAAATGTGGTAATCTAAAGAAGGAAAAATAACAAACTATAAGGGCACATCTGTATTGTAACGTATAGATATGACATATCATACATGGATATGGCACGGCGAAAGATCTACGATAGGGATTTCACAAAATGAAATTGATCCAGTAGGGCCTAGAGAATATGTTCGTGATGAACCAATAAATATGGTTCATGATACATATGATAGTTATGCTGAGAATCCAACCCAATTCAATAAGTTACTTGAAGACGCCGAGAAACCTTTATATCCTGGATGTACTAAATTTACAAGGTTATCTGCAATTGTGAAATTATTCAACTTGAAGGCCAAATATAGTTGGAGTGATAAAAGTTTCACTGATCTACTCAGTTTGTTAGGAGAAATACTTCCAGATGACAATGAATTGCCTTTATCTTTGTATGATGCAAAGAAAAGCTTATCTGCATTAGGGATGGATTATGTAAAAATTCATGCTTGCCCTAATGATTGTATCTATACCGGAAGGAGTATGAGAATTTAACCAATTGCCCTACTTGCGGGATGTCGAGGTGGAAGTTGGGCCAAAAAAGTACGATAAAGGAAGGAGTTCCTGCAAAGGTTTTGTGGTACTTCCCTCCTATTCCAAGATTTCAAAGAATGTTTCGGAATAAAGATATATCTAAGCAGTTGATTGGCATGCGGAAGACAGACTTTGTGATGGATATTTGCGCCATCCAGCTGATACACCTCTTAGAAAACAGTTGATTGCAAGTGGCCAGATTTTGGTATTGAGTCAAGAAATCTCAGATTAGCTATATCAGCTGATGGGATGAATCCCCATGGTTTAATGAGTTCTGCATATAGTTGTTGGCCAGTTTTATTGATTACTTACAATCTTCCTCCATGGTTGTGTATGAAGAGGAAATTTATGATGCTCACATTGTTNTTAAAAAAATCTTATGGGATATAGGTGTCGAAGCATATGATGCATATCAGCAAGAAACATTCCGCTTAGGGCTATCTTGTTATGGACAATCAATGATTTTCCTGCATATGGTAACATGTCTGGATGTATTGTTAAAGGATATCATGCATGCCGATTTGTGGTGAAGAAACCTATTCAACAAGGTTGAAGCATAGTAGGAAAATGTCTTATACAGGTCATAGAAGGTTTCTACCAGCAACTCATCCTTATCGAAGGCAACGGAAGGCATTTAATGGGAAGCAAGAGTTGAACCCGGCACCTAAACCATTAAGTGGCGATGAGGTTTTTGAAAGAGTTGAAAGAATTAATTGTCATTGGGGAAAAATGAGTAGAAAGTCTCAATCGAATGATGATGTAAAATCATGTTGGAAAAAAAATCAATATTCTTTGAACTTGAGTATTGGAAACATCTACACATTCGACATGTTCTTGATGTGATGCACATTGAAAAGAATGTTTGTGAAAGTCTTATCGGAACGTTACTTGATATTCTAGGAAAAACAAAGGATGGAGTAGCAGCGAGATTAGACCTTTTGGAAATGAATGTAAGGACAGATTTGGCACCAAGGATGGGGGAGAAGAAAACATTTTTGCCAGCAGCATGCTATACACTTAGTAAGGATGAGAAAAGAAAATTTTGAATTCGTTGTATGGAATACAACTTCCATCATGTTACTCATCCAATGTTAAAAACCTGGTGTCGTTGAAGGACTTGAAACTTGTTGGCCTTAAGTCACACGACTACCACGCTTTAATTCAACAATTGCTTCCAGTGGTGATACGTGGAGTTTTGCCCAAACATGTCAGAGTCACTATCACTCGCTTATGTTTCTTCTTCAATATGTTATGTAATAAAGTGATAGATGTCTCAAGATTGGATGATATGCAAAAAGAGATTGTGACAATATTGTGTTTACTTGAAAAGTATTTTCCCCCTTCATTTTTTGATATAATGATTCATTTAACTGTTCATCTAGTGCGGGAGGTGAAACTATGTGGACCAGTTTGGTATAGGTATATGTATCCATTTGAAAGATACATGAAGATTTTGAAGGGTTATGTGCGAAATCGCAATCGACCTGAAGGGTGTATGGCTGAATGTTATATTGCTGAAGAGGCTGTTGAATTTTGCTCATACTATCTGTCTAGTGTGCACACAATTGGGATCCCATCAAGTCATCGACAAATAGAACTTACTCAGCCTTTATCAGGTGCAGTAGTCTGCTCCACTACTCACGATGAGTTGACGCAAGCACATCGTTACGTATTGGCAAATGATGATGAGATTGATATCTATATCGAGTAAGAAATCTAACTTATTAATATTTTAATGTGGTTTGCTTACGTTCTATTGGTTTTTTAATACCAAATAATTTGATTAGGGAACATATGGCGTATTTGAATGAAAATTTTCCTCGTAAGGCTAAGTCCAAGAAGTGGTTACAAGATGAGCATAATCGAACGTTTATTACTTGGTTGCGTGATCGTGTAAGTTACTTTAGTATTACATATTGGTATACAATCATTATCATATTTATGCATAACTCAAAGTTTTTTACATTAAAAATATAGGTTATTGATGTAGTTGACCATTCGACTCATCAAGTTTCAGAAAGATTGAAGTGGTTAGCTTGCGGACCCAACAAGCAAGTCCTAAAGTACTCTAGCTATTTGATTGATGGGGTTACTTATGCTACACAAGAGCGGGATGCTATACGAGTTGTTCAAAACTCCGGAGTCAGCTTAGTTGCAAAGACAATGCAAGTTGCAAGTGCAAAAGATAAAAAACCTATTGTGTCAGATATGATTTTTTATGGAGTTATAGAAGAAATATGGGTTGTTGATTACCATAAATTTCAAATTCCAATGTTTAAATGTAATTGGGTGGAGCATAATAACGGTATTAAAGTAGATGATCTTGGTTTCACATTGGTAAACCTCAATAGACTTGGATTCAAATCTGATGCTTTTATCCTGGCTAGCCAAGCAAAGCAAGTATTTTATATTGAAGATCCTGAAGATCCTTTATGGAGTGTTGTACTTGCAACACCAAACAGAGAGTACTTTGAATACCTACAAGGCGAAGAGTTAGAGGACACTGCTATCCACTATCAATGTTTTAGTAGGGGGTTAGCATCAATGGATATTGACGGAGAAGATGATAATGAACCGCCATGTATTCGTGAAGACTGTGATGGAAGTTGGATTGACAATATTTAATTACATAATTTCTACTTTTGAATATAAGTTTGTAAACATTTAACCTGTGGGGATAATTATGTGGACAATATAAGTTTCTGCTATTATCTTTCAATTTTTATCATACTGCTATGAGTTTGTTGTTGTAAATTAATCTTGTTGCTGTAAATTTATCATATTGCTGTGCTTTTATCGTTTAATTTATCATGTTGCTGTGAGTTTATGCATGTCGCTAACTACAACTTATGTTGCTCAGTATAAGTTGTTACAGATCAATGGCATCTACTAAAGCAAGTTGTGAAGGTGGTCAGTCAGTTTGGAAGAGTAAAAGAATAAGCCAAATTGCTAAGTTGGAGAATAAGGGCAAAGAAGTCAGAATAGATGACATTGAACAGAGTTGCGAGGTTGATAGAGTGGCGGATTCCAAAGAAACCACCACCTCAAGAACTTCTAGAGGTCGGACACAGTTAGATAAGCTTTCGAAGCAAAGAATGCAAGGTATTCGAAAGGATGTGTCATTCAATCAATTAGGACAACCGATAGGACCAGCTGCTGTAGCGATGCAAAGTTACATTGGTGTGCTGGCTCGGCAAAAAATTAATATTAAATACAAGACATGGAAGTATGTCCCAGCTGCTAGTAAAGAATTAATATGGGAATCAGTGAATGTAAGTTAGTAATTTTTAACAATTATAATCTTTACCTTCTAATTATATATATTTAATGTCGTCTGTGTTAATCTTATTAATGTTTTCCACTTATGTGATGTACAGTTGATGTATAATGTGGATTCAAGGTGGAAAAAGGGATGTTTGAGATCTGCAAACAGTAAGTGGAGGCAATACAAAACCCATCTCACCCAAAAATTCATTATGAGCAGGCGTGACAAACCTGAGGAGCTGAATGAGCCACCTGTTGGCTTTGAAATTACAAGAGAAGATTGGCGTGCGTTTGTCATTAGTCGGATTTCAGAAGAATTCATTGTAAGTTTCTTAATATATTTTCTTTTGAAACTGTTCGACCAAAAGTCACTATGTATTATTCAAATTTGATATATCCCATGCTTGAAATAACTAGAAACTCAGTGATGATAATAAAGAGCCAAGGAAAAAGAATAGATATCCTTATCGACTCTCACGCAAAGGATATGCACGCTTTGCTGAAGAAATTGTAAGTATTTGTAAACTATATTTCCTTTAAGAACCATTCCAAATGATTCACATAAAATTATTTCACATTTGTCATTTGATTTTTCTTTGTTGTAGGCGAATGAATTATGTGATGATAAAGACATCAACAGAGCTATTATGTGGAAGAAAGGACGCGCCAACAAAGGAGGAGAGTTTCAAGGAGAAGATTTGGTGAACACAGTCCACAAGATTGTAAGCAAATTAACAATACATAAAACCTGTAAATTTAATAAAATGATACCTTGTATAATAATAATTTCTTTTAATGTTGCATAACAGGATGAATATATACAACAAAAGAGGGAGGGTAAGCTGCAAATTGAAGGACCAAAAGAGGATATTCTGACCAAGGCACTTGATACTCAAGAAATTGCTGGCCGCGTGCGGGGTATAGGAGGTCATATCAACCCAACAATCTATTTCAATGTTCCTAGAACAAGGAAGAAATTTGATGTTACCCTAGAAATAGTCGCTGAGCATAAAAGGGAGATGCAGGAGGCGAAGATGCAAATTTCACAACAAGATGTACGCATCCAAAAACTTGAAGCTATGATGCATAAAAGGGGTGCATGGAAAAATTCAATTGATGACAAAGGTAGTTGCTCGGTGAAGTTTCATCAGATGAATATTGACGAAGATGATGTACAGATTATCCGTAAAGATGATGTGTTACAGGTATAATAAAAGCAAAGTTATAGTTATATTCATTTTTAGTATAGCGTTATAAACTGAAAATAATCGAAATGCCTTTTTATATTTTAGGGTCAATCAGTTGCGCTGACATTGGAATCTGCCACAAATATTGCTGCATATGGTACAATTGTTGGTTTCAATGGACAGGATAAAATGCTTCATGGTGTTCCATTTCCCATTAATTGCATTCGAGTCTCCATTGATCAAGCAGTGGACAAATCAGCTCGTTTGCCATATCCAATTCCAAGTGAATGTGAAGTCATTGGTGATGCCATAGGATCTATTGTGGCTTGGCCTGAACAGCAGATTGTGAAGCAAGAGAAGGTATATGAGTTATTATAGTTCAAGTTAAATTGTGACTGTATTATTATTCAACCTAGCTATCTAACTTGTTTACATTTGATATTATTAGAAGCCTGGAAGGAAGAAGTTTGAACAACCACAAAAGAAACCTAGTTTGTCAACAAGTGTCCCAAGATCATTACATATGTTATATTGTTACAGTAAGCATGCTCTAGATGGAGGAAGGTGTATATCACTGCGTTTAGATAATGAAGTTTTTGATGAAGATTGTGAACTTTTTCTGGACCTTGAGGATATAAATTCTTTGTATCATTTGGAGCCAATTTCAGTAAATTTGATCGTTGCCTACATATGGTAAGTGAAATTATTTAAGCAATTTCAGAAACATTTTCTTCACAGATGATGTTTTATATTCATTAATGAAACATTATGAGTGATCCTTATGTTTGCTTTACATTATTGTTTCGTATCTTAATTTTATTTTCTTTGCATTGATAGGTGTCTGTATAAAAAGAAGCTGAAAGATAACACTATAAAGAAATTCAGATTTATGAATCCCCACAAAATTCCATTTCTAGCAAAAATGGCACAAGACAAAACAGCTAAGCTTGAAACGCTGAACCAAAGGGCAACTCTTTTAGCTGATAGGCTAACCGGTGCATCATCAGATGAAATTGTTTTGGTGCCATGTAATGTCGGGTAAGTGCAAAATAAAACTTCACTTTAAAATGCTTCCATTCGCTAATTTATTAAATTTTATGATCTAACCATATGTCTTTGCCTAGTTTTCATTGGATTCTCAGTGTAATTGAACCTTACAAGGATACTATTTATGTGTTGGATTCCCTTAGTTCCCGCATTCGAGATGATGATTGTAAATACGTAATGGAAATGTGAGTTCAGATTTCTGTCAGTAAATTTATATTTTAATATAAATTTTATATAACAAATATTCATAACGTATGAAGGGCATTACGCTTGTTTAATTCTACCAAGGGAAGGAAAGGGAGAAAAAATGCTAAGTGGGAAGTAGTTAAGGTATGTATACTTTTGTTTAACATATATTGGAATGTGTATAATTTTTGTTAACTATTTGACAATAATTACCATATATAGGCTCCTCAACAATCGGATGCGAAACAATACGGTTTTTTTGTGATGAGATACATGAAACAAATTATTGAAGAAGTTGAGACTATCGAGAGAGATTCACTGAGATAAATAGTAACTATATTAAGCTTATCTCAAATTCTTTGACATTAACTATTTAGAATTGCAAAGTGATCAGTGTTGATTGTTTTTCCCATTAACCACTCGCCAATTTAATTTGTCTGTGTTCACAGTTCACAAAAACAGGTTACTCTCGTGATCAAATTGATAAGGTTCGGGCCGAGTTGACGGAGTGCATTCAAGATCATATTTCTGAATAGGTTTGGAATCATACAAGATCATTATTCTATTTAGATTTAAGTCTAGATCAGGTGTTTTTTTTTAAAAGTAGCTTACATTATATTGTATTTTCTATAATTTCTAATTCCATTTTTTTAAGCAGTGTTAAAGGATAGTTATGAGATCGAGCTTCAGAAGTTGGCCCCAATCACGGATTGATTATGAAACTTGTGAATTAAAAAACTCGTGAAACTCTTAAGTGATTGATGATGTGTTGTAAAACTTGTGAGTTTGGAAAACTTGTCACTGTAGTGAAAGGATGTTTGCTTGCATTAATAAGCAAGTACAAGATATCTGTATAATAGTTATCAGTGTAAATTTTCTAGCTTTTGTAATCTTCTGTCAGTGTAATATATAGGAGGAAGAAGTTGACCTGTTAGTTGACCTGTAATATATAGGAGGATGATGTTGACCTATTTGTAAATAATGCACTGTATTATAAGTGAATTTTGTAAACTATTATCAGTGTAAATTGTGAATATTATCAATTGTGAATAAAAATGCTTGTAAATTGTGAATATTGTAAATTGTGAATATTATCAATTGTGAATAAAAATGTTTATAAATTGTGAATATTATAAATTATGAAAAACACTGCCTATTAAAAAGACAACGTTTTTAAGTAACAATACACAACACGATTTTTGCGTTGTCTTTGTGCCAAACCACAACGCTTTTTCCGTGTTGTCTTTGATACCCGACTTTTAACAACAGCGTCAATAACAACGCTTTTTAAAAACCAATAGACAACGCGAAAAAAGCGTTGTCTTTGCTCCAAACCACAACGCGGAAAAAGCGTTGTCGTAGATATACTTTCTACAACGACAACGCGGAAAGAGCATTGTTGTTTAACTTTTTTCTTGTAGTGAGGCTTAGAATGAGAAAGAAAGGAGCAAATCCTTGGAAATTCATAGACCCCGCCATGGGCAGACTGCCAGCCGACACGACCTATGGCAGAGCTCGAAATATAGCTCAACACCCATCATTGGTGGTAGTGCCACCTTACACGGCCCATGGCGGATCTTGGAAGATAACTCAGCACTCGCCACGGGCGGCTATGCCAGCCGACACGACTTGTGGAAGAACTCTGAAGATCACAATGCCTGCCACAAGTGCCCATGCTAGCGGGCATGGGGTTGTGGCAAGCACCTGAAAAACGTGTATAAATGCTAGATTTTCAAATCTGAGGGGATCATGGCCCAGGGGTTCATCCCCTGCTTGAAGAGAGATTTCCCCAAAGATAAACCCTAGAGCAACCACCTTCTTCCATCAATATGATCCATCCACTTCCGCAGCAAGGATTTCATCCAAGAAGATCTATAACACATTGATAAGCATTCTCATCTCTCTCAATTTAGGTATTGTATTGTAGATTGCTATTTTCTTGTCTCTTGATTGTGTTTCCTTATTCATGGAGTAATTTATCAATTATAGGAGTAGGGATTAAACTTTTGATATATAAACACTTTTCTATTGAATCTATTGAGTTTGATTGTTTCTATTACAATAATATGTATGTTTATCGTATGAGCCTACTATGTACACACGATCTTGATGCTAAAAGAATGAGATTCGTATCCCATGGGGATTTGAGAATAAACTGAAAGGAGAACCCAATTCTTTGACCCAATGAAACCCGAGATGTGGAGAGTTGATTATGAAAATAGATCGGTTTGCCATGAGAAGCAATAGACTATCATAGATCTTAATGGATTAGTTCCATTTCGTCGCCACATAGTTAGAGATGACAGCTCAAGGGTTGTGGGAGCATGTGACAAGGGTATCCTTAGGAAAGCAATACCTTAACTATGTGGCTCTGAATGTAGACGACTAATTGGAATGAATATGCCGATGTAGTCCCAAAAATTTACATTGGATATCATTAGATAGTCTAGCTACATAAATTCCCATTGAAGATAGGAAACTAAACATAGATTAGGTGATTATAATTTTTAGGGTGAAACCTAAGTCCTAAAATCATTTCCCCCCTCACTCACTTCCCCAACTCAGATCTCTTCTCTCTCTCTCTCAATTCTCTCTTGCTCACATCTCTCTCAACTCTCTCGTTCTTCCAAGCTTGTTCATGACTTAAAGTAACATTGATTATCTAAATAACCTATTTTGCAATTCCGACTAGTACTCGATTCACAGTCTTCGTGGGATTGATATATTTTTATTACTTAACGACATAACCGTACACTTGCGATTTGATCGCATCAAATTTTTGGTGCCATTGTAGGGGGCTATGCCAATCGATATTAGTTGGATATCAATGTGGCTAATCTAGATTTCTTTTCTTTTTTCTTCTTTTTTTTTCTTTTTTTTATAAGCAAAATGGATGCTTAAATTCAATAGTTTAATCAGTTTAATGTTGTGAATTTTTCTAACTATTTTTATGAGCTTTGTGGTGTAAATTGGCATGTAATCGATGAGTGCCCAATGATCTTAGACCTTACGTATGGATTGTATGGGGGAAAAACAAGATATCCTCCTTGATTACCTTCAGAGGTCACAATAGCTATATTGTGAGATGTGTGAAGCAACAAGACATACAATCGACATATGTAGAAGATTTCGCAACTTACCAATCAAGTGGGAGAATTTCATTTCAACTCAAAACAAACTGAATGAAGAGGCCAAAGTCAGTGAGACACCACTTGATGAAGGAAATCTAGTTGCGTCTGCCGAGGTTGGTTCATTAGATATGGATAAGGAGCCTTAATTTCTAGAAAAGTCTTCCTTAGTTACGAGAAGCGAAGAGTTGGAAGCAACTCAGAAATCACATGAAGAGAGACTCAAAGAATATGAAGTTGGGACATTGATAAAGGAGAGCTCTACTCTAATTCAAATATTTCCAAATCTTAAAGATCCAAAAGAGCCTTTTCCTACCTATATCTAAAATTACGTTCGTTAATTTACTCTCTTCGGTGATTGGTGATGATAAGATTTTATTTGATATATCTAAAGTTAGTAACTAATTCTTTTTCAAGCATGTTTGGTAGTACAGATTTTTCACATCAATCACATGGACGATCTCATGATGAGCGATTGAAGGAGAGCATATTTGATGAAAGGCCAAGAATCCTTGTCAAGAATGTCCAGAAGTATCTTACATTGGCAAGGGCAAGATTTAGATGAACCTAATAAGGGGTCAAACTTATGACCGTAAACAAGCGTTTCTTGGGAGGCAACCCAAGTTTCTTTCTTCCATTCGTTTAAGTTTTTCTTGTGCTTCATAGTTTTAATGTTTTGTTTTGTTTGAAGGTAAGAGGGATCCACAAACTGGTTGCAGGAAGTGTCGTAAGCGTGGAAATAAGAAAACACGATTGAAGGATATCATGTTAAAGCCCATAAAACAAACATTCTAGAGTTTGCCATGGGGGCCATGGTAGTCGCCACGGGCCGTGCCAACTGCGACGGGTAGTGTTGCCGGCCAAAATCAATCTCAGTACCTGCCATGGGGGGAGGGGGGGGGGCGTACCAGCAAGCATGGGTGTGGCGGAGTGGGTCTATACACCACAGAGGTCGACATTGGCTGTCGTGCCGTGGGACATGGGGGCCATGTCTCACTGCAGACTATTTTTTAAACGACGATAGCTTTTGATCCGGGATGAAGTATAGGGCAAACAACATTCAAATCAAAACTTTTTCAAAGATCTACAATTTGCTACAAAATTCAAAATTTATTGACTCCGTTTAATGTTGGGTTGCAATGGCTGCAAACAAAGTCCCACATTGAAAACATATGGAAAAGATCATGAACTTATAAGGGAAATATATCTCCATTGATATAAGACATTTTGGGTAGAGCCCAAGAGAAAAACCTTGAGGGCTTAGACCCAAAGTGGCAATATCATACCATTATAGAGATACCTAAATCCCTTTGGTCCTAACAATTAGTATCAAGCTAGGTCGCTGTTGATTAGACTAACCGTCAGAAGAAGCATGAGTCAGAGCTATGATCTAGATCGAACCATGTGGGTGGATCCTTGAACGAAGTAGGGGAGACCCTGAGCAGGTTAAAAGTGACCTGATGCCTGAGGAGAGGCCTTGAGCAGGTCAAAAGTAGCCTGATGCTCGAGGGGAGGCCCGGACCATGAGAATAATGATGGTCCTTCATTTTAGGGGGGATTGTTGGGTTGCAATAATTGCAAACAAAGTCCCACATTGAAAACACATGGAAAGGATAATGGACTTATAAGGGACAAATATCTCCATTGGTATGAGGCCTTTTGGGTAGAGTTCAAGAGCAAACCATTGAGACCTTAGACTCAAAGTATACAATATCATAGCATTATGGTGATACCTAAATCCTTTTGGTCCTAACATTTAATACCCAAAAAAATGTCATTAAAGAGACCCTTCAGAAATCCCTAGGGTTGGCAATGGAGTGATTTATATTTTTGGCACACATCACTTGATAAACTCCTTAACTTTCTTCCATAATATATTTTGCAATTATTGAAGACTACGAAGAGTTCAAGTCTGGGGGGATGTTTGTTTGTTAGCTTGTTTTAGTTAATAAGTGTTTGTATTTGTCTTATTTCTTTTAGTATCATAAATGTTTACATGTCATTAAAGCATTGCATTGCTTGTTTGTTCCTTGTAGCAAGTTTTTTTGTGATAGTATGCTAGTATGCTTAGTGATCTATTTTTTCCTATCCGTGGTAGCATGAAGTGAGCAATATTTTGATTAGAAGAATTTGAGTGTTGACCTAGTTTTAGGATCTCTTCACACTATACTTTACTTTGATGGTAGCTATTTCTGAAAATAGTCATGATTTATAGAATCAGACAAGTATTCTTGGTTTTTAGTTGACCTCTCAACTACATTTTGATACTGGAATAAACTAAGATCATGGTACTCATTAGAAAAAATTAAAATCTAAGAAAAAAAGAAAAAAGATTTATTCAAGTGTTGCATTTTGCAAGCACTTAGGAAAAAAAGAGAATAAGGAATAGAAAACAGTTATTGTGAGTGGAAACTAACAAGTTACCTCTTTGAATATCATGAAAACCTTTTTCGAATAAGATTAAGAGAAGGTATGCAGCGGAATTAAAAAAAATAAACACGAGGAACACAAGTATTTTTACTTGGTTCGGAGTCGCAGCCGGCTCTTACTCCAAGGCCCACGGTCCTTGACCGTTTACTGCGGGCAATTCTATAGTAGCGCAAAGATTTACAGAATTTGGTACAATAGTAGTGCAGTAAATAAGCAAGTACACTTTTCGTTACCGATGCCCGGTGTGGATCGTACTTCTGAGCAGAGGGTCGTCATCGGCGCTAGAATGTCGTGAACGGAGTTTGTCGGAGCAGAGTGCTTGAACGAAAAGCTTGGAGGCGTTGGAAAAAAGTGTTGTTGAAGCCTTAGGGGTCGAGCCCCTTTTATAGTGCTCCTGGGGGCGCCTGGGACGTCGGGGGCGCCTGACACGTGCTTTCGGATCCGAGAACCTCTATCCAAAGCTTGGTTAGTGCTTATCCCCTTCGAATCGGCTTTGGAGCTAATTGGGGCGCCCGGGACCTCTCGGGCGCCCAGTTTAACTGGGTTCGTTGGCTTCGTGGCTAATTTTGCTTCGACTCATCTTTGGATTTGATCTTGGCCGCCCGGGACCTCCCGGGCGCCTAGCCTAGTGTTGATTCGAAGCGCTTCTTGCTTTACTGCTGTTTAGTTTTGACCTTGGGTGCCCGGGACCTCTAGGGCGCCTAGCTCAGCTGCTTGCCCCTCTCCTTTGGGGCGTTCTGAGATGCAGAAACACACTCCTTCGGTCCCTGCATTCAAGGTTAGTACCAACACAAACAAGGCAAGAATATTAGTTAATTTTTACAGCCGTAGCTATCTTGGTTCTGATTTCGGGTCTCCCAAATGGAACCCTAGGTCGAACCGACACCTACTATTCCCTCGACGGGGAACACGTCCTCACCTACTCCTCTTGGGAGAGTTTACCTTTTGCCAACCGGCTCCTCCAGTTGGACTTTTGCCCGGCAGCCCTTCGCCAGGTGCCTTACAACCCTTCGCTAGGTCTTCAATGCCTAGCAGCCCTTCGCCAGGTGTCTAGCAGCCCTTCGCCAGGTCTTTGATTCCTAGCAGTCCTTTGCCAGGTGCCTAGCAGTCCTTCGCTAGGTGCCTATCATCCCTTCGCCAGGTCATTGATGCCTAGCAGTCCTTCGCCAGGTGCCTAGCAGCCCTTCGCCAGGTCTTAGGGTTTCGATGCCTAGCAGCCCTTCTCTTGGTGCCCAGCAGCCCTTCGCCAGGACTTCTTTCTGCACACTCAGTGAACACTTTAGACCAAAAATAGTACTTAACTTTGAATCCTTTGCCAATATCAAAATAAGATTCGATATGGTGCTTCCTGCACCAACATGAATATGGCCAGATGAAGATTTGACTAGTATTGGAAGTTGAAGCTCGTTAAAGCTGAGCTACTCATTACACTAAACATAGAGAACTTTTACTTAGGCCACACTCAAGATTTTGTTATCTTGCACATTGGTGAAATTATATGATAAGATTAGACTAATTCACTAAGGGTTATGACGTGCTATTTACGCACATAAATTTAGTTTGCAGGTTTTACTTGAGGACAAACAAATGTTTAAGTTTGAGGGTATTTGATGAGTGTATATATATATATATATATATATATATATATATATATATATATATATATATATATATATATATATATATATATATATATATATTTAAGCATCATTTATTATATATCTTATTGCATTTTATTGACATATTTTGCATTCCGATATCCTAATTTTTTGGATTTCGTTATTTTTACCGTTTTAGTTTGGAAAATCGCTCTTTGCTTATTTTCATTGATAAGTCATGAATTTGAAGCTAAAATAGAGTATAAAGCTCTTAGAACAAGGAGTTGAAGCTAGGAGCACATTTTGGCAGTGTCCCGTGACATGGGCGTGCTCCTAAGGCCAAGAACAAGGAAGAAAGATGCAAATTCCAGGTAATTCACATACCCTACCACAGGCGACCGTGCCAGCCGACACAGCCCATTGCAGAGCTCAAAATATAACTCATCACCTGCCATGGATGACTGCACCAACCAACACAACCCATGATAGAACTTAGAAGATAACTCACCACCGCCACAGGTGGTCGTGCCAGCCGACATGACTGTGGTGGAGTTAGGAAGATAACTCAACACCTGCCACGGGTGGTCATGCCAGTAGGCATGACCCATGGTGGAGTTAGAAAGATAACTCGACACCCACCATGGGAGGTCATGCCAACAGTCATGGCCCGTGGCGAAGTTAGGAAGATCACATAGCCTACCACGGGCGTCTGTGTTGGCGGGCACGAGGCCAAGGCGATCACCTAGAAAACGTGTATAAATGCCAGATTTTCAGATTTGAAGGGGATCTTAGCCCAAATGTTCATTCCTTGCTTTGAGAGGGATTTCTCCCTTTAAGGGAAACTTTAGAGAAACCATCTTTTTCCATCAAGACAATCCATCACCTCTAGCCAAGGATTTCTTCCAAGAAGACTGCTAATGCATTGATAAGCATTCTCTTCTCTCTCAATTTTTATTGAGTTGTAGATTGCTATTTTCTTGTCTCTTGATTGTATTTCCTTATTCATGGAGTAATCTCTAGATTCTAGGAGTAATCTACTGAGTTTGATTACTTCTATTTCAATGATATGTGTGTTTGTGGTCTGGCCTACAATGTACGAGATTCATGTCCCATAAGGATTTGGAGATGAATCGAAAGGAGAACCCAATCATCAGACCCATAGAAATCTTAGACGCGGAGAGTCAACTACAAAACTAGATCGGTATGGAACGAGGAGCAATAGACTATCATAGATCTTAATGGATCGGTTCCAATTCATCTCCACACAGTAAGAGATGGAAACTCGGGAGTTGTGGGATCATGTGATAAGGGTCTCCTTAAGAAAGCAATCCCTTAGCTTTGCCATTCTGAAAATAGACGATTAATCAGAATGCATATGCTGGTGTAGTTCCAAAAGATCATATCGTATACCATAGGATAGTCTACCTACATAAATACCCATTAAGGATAGACAACCAAATATACATTAGGTATTTACAATTATTAGGGTGAAACTGAAGTCCTAAAATCACTTTCCCTCTCACTAACGATAGGATCGAGAAGAGCGATAGAAAGGGGGTGGGGTGAATAGCGCTCTTCAAAAACTTTCAATTTCAGAAATAAGTACACAGTGGAAATAATAAAGTTGAAAACAAATAATGCTAACACAGTTTGTTTTTACTTGGTTCGGAGTCTATGACAACTCCTATACCAAAGTCCACGGTCCTTGACCATTTTCTTGGGACAATCCACTATCAATTCATAAATGATGATTACAGATGTAGAAACTTTAAGTACAAAGAAGAGACCGACAAGTATACCGACAACATTAGAAAAATGAAGAACACGTGCATTGTCGTCAGAGCAGCATTTCAATGTCATTGATTCAGTTTGGCTGCAACACATTAGAGAGAGAATTATAGCAAATAATGTTGTTGATGCACTGGTTGAAGAGACCTTATATAAGGTCTCTCGGGTGCTTGAATACCCATCCTAGGCGCCCCCATTGGGATGGCATGGCGGTTGCTTGTCGAAACTTTATTTGGAAATATTATCCCTTCCCAGGCGCCTATATCAACCCGGGCGCCTGTATCGGGATGTGACATGACCAACTAGCACATGCCAGCTTAGCCGAATCTCGGCTGAGTTGAAGGAATCCCGAGCGCCCGTATGCCTCTCAGGCACCCAAGACTTCGGGCGCTTAGGTGTTTGCGGGCGCCTGGCTCCTGGTTGTTGGACTCCTTCTAGCCCCTTGGAACTTTCTTCCAGCCTCTAGCTTAGCTTTTCTGGACCCACAAAGTTAGAACAAGCAAAATAAAAGATATATGAATACATTTGACAGCTCAGGTTGTCTGATCCTGACTCTTAGGTTTCAATCAAAATCCTAGGTCAGACCAACACCTACTGTTTCATCTTTGAGGAAACACATCCTCACTTCTCTCAAGAGAGTTTACCTTTTACTAACCGAACCTCTGGTTGAACCTTTGCTTAGCCTCCAATCTCAACTTCAGAACTTGCAACGTCCGATCCTCGACCCGTCTCGACTCTTGTTTGTCATCCTCGATCAACCAAGTCTTCTATCCAATCCTCCAAATCAGGACTTCAGTGCCCAACACTCGGCCAAAACATAATGCCCAATCCTACAGATCAGGACTTAGTGTTTAGGCCAACTGGGACTTTCTTGCACACTCAAGGTAACACTTCAGATCACAAATAACACTTAACTTTGAACCCTTTACCAATATCAAAACAAGGTTCGATCTGGTGCTTCCGACACCAATACTTACTTCCCCAACTCAGTTCTCTTCTTTGCCTCTCTCTAAATTCTCTCTTGCTTGCATCTCTCTCAACTCTCTCTCGTTCTCCCAAGCTTGTTCGTGACTTTAACTAATATCAATTGTCTAGAGAACCTAATTTGCAATTCTGACTAGTACTCGATTCATAGTATTTGTGGGATCGATATCATTTTATTACTTAATGACATAATCGTGCACTTATGGTTTGATCACATCAGCTATAATCAGATTTTCTCTTTAGTGGTGAGACATACAACAATTAAAATGGTGTTAGATTTGGTGGCACATCATGATTTGCAGATAGAGCAAATGGATGTAAAGATGACGGTTCTTTTTGGCAATTTGGAGGAGTAGATTTTTTTTTTATGTTACAACCTGAGGGATTTAGTTAGCCTGGGTAAGAGCCATTAGTTTGTTAGTTGAAGAATCACTATATGGATCGAAATAATCTCCTAGGCTAAAAGCATTTTGATTCATATATGATTCAAAACAAATATAGGAGATGCGAGTATGTTTGGAGTGTTTTGGGGAAGAAGTCGGGCTAAAAGTGAATCCCTTAAAGTCACAAGTATATATGGCTAGGTTAAGTGGAAGCACGAAGGCTCGGTTGCTTCAAATTTTGAGTTTCCAAGAAGGTGGCTTTCCATTTCGGTACTTGGGCATCCCATTGGCGGCGGAAAAGTTGCGTATAGCAAATTATGGGCACTCTTAGATACTGTTGCCAAGAAAGTGAATGCTTGGCCCAAGCACACTTTATCATATGCGGGAAGATTGGAGTTAGTAAAGGTGGTCTTTCAAAGTATGGTATGCTATTGGCTTTCCATGCTTCCTATTCCCAGTGGGATCATTGACAAAATTAAGACCATATGTCGCTTGTTTGTTTGGGGTTCTAAGCACCACCCAATATCTTGGGATACTATTTACTTGCAAAAAGAAAATGGTGGATATGGACTTAGAGATCTATGTGCATGGAATGAGGAATTGCTTGCCAAAGTGTTATGGGAATTCCAATCAAGAGTGAACTCCTTATGGATCAAGTGGGTACATCACCATTACATCAAGGGGGTTGATTTTTGCTGTTGGGAGACAAAACCTTCAGATTCTTCGTTGATGAAAAGATTGGTTGAAATCAGGGATAAAATCAAGGGAGGAGTAAATGGAATAGGTGAGGCAAATATGAAGTTAATTGAGTGGTTTGCAATGGAAAGAAAGGAGTTTGCAATGGAAAAGAAAGGAGTTGACAATGCAAATGTATTCTTTAGGCGTGCCACCGTGAACCCCCTTGGGTGGCAACTCTATGGAGGTCCGAAATTATACCAAAGCATAGGTTTATATCATGGTTACTCGTGCAAAAGAAGATTCGGACAGCGGATAGAATGGTTTTTGAACCAAATAAGCAATGCCCGGTATGTGGGCAAGAGGAGGAATCCATGGATTATCTATTTTTCAAGTGCCCTTTGCTTATGCTCTATGGGAGAAGGTTAAAAATTGGCTTGAGATTAGATTGACATCCAAACAATGGAGGAACTACTCGATGGGGCGCGACAACGATACAAAGGTGTGAAACGGAAAGCAAAAGCATGATTTCTTGGTATCTCAAGTGCAATCTATTACATTTGGGCATCTCGGAACAAATGCAAGGTCGAAGGAGTACCTACAAATGTGGATGGAGCATTCCGCAAGATACAAATCCATGCACATCGCTTTGTGGACCTCTCGGCAAGTTAGTAGGCATCAAGGAGCAAGCTGTGTTCTAATAGATAGGAGCTATTTGGGGCGCCTACGAGCAGATTTCTTGGTGCTAAAACATGTAGTTTTAATATGTAATTGTTAGGACCGGTAGGAGAGCTAGAGGGGGGGGGTGATTAGCTTCGATCTTTGCTCGTTGTTAATTTGTTGTGGCGGAAGACTTGAGCAATGCTAACACCTCTATTTTACTTGGTATCCACTTCCTTGAGGTGACTAATCCAATGGTCCACTCTCCTCACTCTCTCATACACTATGAAAGATCTCCTTCTTGAGGTGGAGAAACCTCTTACATGCTTTCAAGAAGATACAACAAGAATCCAAGCAAATATAAAATAAAATCTTACAAGATTTATAATGATAAGCTCAAGCTTTGCTTTACTTGCTATCTTCATGCTTGCGATCGCCTCTAGAACTTTGAAAGTGCAGCAACACTAAGCCCTAATGCTTTTGTTGAAATGGCGTGGAAGGAGGAGGAGAAGTGCCGAAGAGCCCGTGAAGAGTTGCGCTTCAAACCTGCATGAAAACCCTATATACCCGATGCCTAGGGTTTCTGAATCGATTACCCAATCGATTACCACATCAGACTTAGCCGTTCAACGGCTAGTTTTTGAACCGTAATCGATTAGACAATCGATTACGAGCATCCTGAATAGATTTCTTAATCGATTCAGGACCCTTCTGTGCTCTCATGCAAACCTTCAGTAATCGATCACCCGATCGATTAAAGGACCCCTTAATCGATTGACCAATCGATTAAGGGAAGTCTGAATTGATTGACCAATCGATTCAGCCATCTTCTGATCTCGCAACTCAGATATCCTAATCGATCAGCAAATCGACTCACACCTTCCTTAATCGATCACCTGATTGATCAAGGAAGCTATTGATCACGAGAAACCAAACCCTAATCGATTACCCAATCGATTGAGTCCAACCTAACTTGTGTTTACAAGTCTAGGATTACCTACCAAGTATCCGGTCAACCCCTTTGACCAACCTGGATTTCTTCTGCCTAGCTCCCAGCTAGGACTTAACCTGATTCCCAACCAGATTCGCCTAACCCTCGAGTTAGGTCTAGTCTCTCGGTAGACTTCCACCTTGCCAACATGCGATCTCCCTGATCCACCTGGACTTGACCTAGTCCCACATGGTATGCCTAGTCCCACTAGGTCTTTTCCCATGCCAGCGTGCCATCGTCCTGATCCACATGGACTTCACCTAGTCTCACTAGGTCTTTTCCCATGCCAGCGTACGATCTCCCTGATCCACCTGGACTTCACTTAGTCCCACTAGGTCTTTTCCCATGCCAGCATGCGATCTCCCTGATCCACCTGGACTTTACTTAGTCCCACTAGGTATGCTTAGTCCCACTAGGTCTTTTCCCATGCCAGTGTGTGATCTCCCCGATTCACCTGGACTTCACCTAGTCCCACTAGGTCTTTTCCCATGCCAGCGTGCGATCTCCCCGATCCACCTGGACTTCACATAGTCTGACTAGGTGTGCCTAGTCCCACTGGGACTTTTCAGTCAAGCCTCAGTCAACTTTGACCCACTTGACATCATACGATATTCAAATATCATATGACATTCAAACATCATTATCAATCATCGAATCATCCAACCTTAAGCTTACCAAGCTTATCAGGCATATGCTCACCCGAGCCTAGTCAAACTAGGTCATCCCTGACCTAATAAAGATTGCACCAACAATCTCTCCCTTTTTGATGTTTGACAATATGTTTGAGAAAGACTAATCCCTATTAGCCTTTCAATCTTCTCCCCCTTTGACACACATCAAAAACTCTCCCCAAGAGTCAATATGGTCAAAGGTAAGTCCAATGAAGGTCCCAAACCTTTCATGTAGACCTATGCTCACCCTTGATAAAGAATCCCAATCTTCATCCTTTCTTTTAACAAAAAAAAATTCAAACACATGCTTTTAAGGAAGACCTCCCACTCAAAACATGCTTTAAACCTCTATCATTGCACCAACAATGATTTGAGAGTACCTAAACCTTTAGGAAATCTCTGCTTGAGGTTATGAAAATTTGAGATTCAAAACTTGAATCAAAATCTCTCCTCAGCCCTATAGTTTTCACCGAACCATCTTTCCTTTTTGATTTCATACCGAAATTTACCCAAATGTACTTATAAAAGTATTTCAAGGGGCTAGGGATTGGTAGGTTACTCAAAATTGGGTTATCAGACACAAAACAGACAGTTTCAAGCTTACCAATCGATTGGTGTTGGGAACCAATCGATTAAGCTATACCGTAATCGATCAACCGATCGATTACAGCTACCCTTAATCGATCAACCGATCGATTACGGCTGCCCTTAATCGACCACCTGATCGATTGAGAGTTTTTGATTTTTGAAAATACATTCAGTCCGGATTTCAGAAACTCCTAAATAATTCTACAAAATTTAGAAAATTTTGAAATTTTGTGTAAACATTATTTATGACATATATTATCCAGGAAAAATAATTTTACATGAAAATACCCCCTTTTTCAAATATTGACACAAAATGAAAACCATTGAAATATTTTAATGTTTCACTCTATTTTGTATCTAATTCATCAATGATGAGATCTATCAAAAGATAGTTTTCATCAAGGTTTTCCAAGATAGTTTTGAATTAGGGTTCAAAAATAATTTTCAACCATGTTCCTTGGGCTAAATGCACATGACTTGTACATTAGCTTTCCCAATGATTGAAGTTCATTTATATTCATGTTTTGATGAGCCTAAAACTCACTAACTTGACTTTTGTTCATCACCCTATCATCTCACTTGTTTCTAAGATGTATCAAAAACACACATAAGTCAAACTTATGGTCTTGGTGAGATGTGATAGTCATGTTCTCCCTAATCTAAGGGTTCATACATTTCTACCTAGGCATTATAAACTTTGATCATTCACCTAGAATATCAATTAATGCTAATGTCCTTAATTTCAATGATTATTAAATTAATGCATGATTATGACTATAACATGCATTATATGAAAATTTACCCAATATTATAACTAGATGATGCATGTATGACATGACATGTAATATTTTCATAATAAAAAATGAATGATGGATTATGATGTCATGGCATGTGATAGGGCATACAAAACATGACATAGTAGCACATAAGAAAATACCTAGATTTTCTATCTAAGTATCAATAACTCATCGCTAAGCCATTAATAATCCTAACTTTGCCCCTAATTTCCAAGATAATGCCAAAACTCTCCAACTTGGCCTATCTTTAGATTCTAGCCTAGTTGTGCCAACTTTATTGAGTTTAATTTTTCAAAAATATAGTTTGGCACAAATTTTACTCTTCCTAGAGTAAACAAATGACTTCTTCATTTTCAAGGGTAATAACTCCTCGAAAATGTCCCAAAGTGCCAACTTCATCAAGGTTAGGTTAACTACCCTTTCAATTTGAGTTGACACTCCCTAGACCTATCTAGGGTGTTGCGAACACACTCTTTGGAACCCAAAACCTATTGGAGTTCCTTGAGTGTTCTAGGTATTCACTAGGGATAACTTCCCTTGATACCTTCCTAATGACTCTTCTAGGCTTCTCCGAATCCTTAGTCATGTTAGTCTTGTCTTGGTCAACTCTAGGGATGACTTCCCTTGTGGCCTTGACTTGACTCCTTGACCTAGATTGAGCTCCATACCTATATGGAACTCTATGATAGGATGGACCGTCATCCTTGGTTTTAGATTTGTATCCCAAACCTTTCTTGCTCCTAGAGGGTCATTGATTTCCTAAATCTAGGTTTTGATTTTTTGATCCCTTAAATAGATTTTCTATTCTTTTGTGGGATTTTTCTAATGTCTCAAGTTTTGACCTCAAAACTTGATTTTCAATCATTACCTTCTCAAGGCTTGGTTTTCTAAGATTGCCTTGGTGATTATTCTTCTTGGCCTTGTTTTGGGTAGGTCTACCCTTAAATGTTCTAAAATCTTCCCTATCCTTAGATGTGGTAGACCTAGCATGGAAGGCTTTATATTTTTTCTTAGGTTTTTCATACCTCCTATTTTCATGATAAATAGCATTAAAATGATAATAATTATTTCTAGCATGCATATTATCATGATGAAGATAAGTACCATTACCTAATGGTACTTTAGTCTTGCTCTTGGAGGCTCCCCCTTGATTTGAGCTCCTCCACTTGGCTTTGGTCGGATCCTTCCCCTTTGGACATTGGTTCCGATAATGTCCCTTTTGCATGCATGAGAAGCACACAATGCGCTTCTTATCCTTCCGTATAATGGGGCCGACCTCTTTCGGCTTCTCCTTGGTCTTGGGTGCCGCTTGCACCTTCTTCTTGACCAATTTGGGACACTTACTCTTATAGTGTCCTCTTTTCCTACACTCAAAACAAATGATATGATTTTTATTTTTACAAATTGAAATTCTTATACCTTTTCTTGTAGGGGTGTCGCAGGACTCTTCACTTGATCCGGAGGCATATACTTCTTCTTTTTCTGGAGTTAATGATCTTTGCTCCCCCTCAATCCTAGAGGTAGAGACTTCTTCTTTTTCCTCCTCGGCCAATGCTTCTTGAAATTCCTCACCGGATGTTGAGCACCTCTCAACTTCCGAGTCTTCTTCATTTGATGAATCTCCCTCTTCGGATTTGTCTTGATACGGTACAGTGGAGGGATCTTCATGAAACTTTACCAATTTGTTCCAAAGCTCTTTGACATCTTTGAATTCTCCAATCTTGTCCAAGATGGTGCTTGGCAAAAGATTGACCAATAACTTGGTCACTTTGTCGTTTGCCTCGCATCTCTTTATTTGCTACTCATTCCATTTGCTTTTCTTGAGGAGCTTCCCTTTGGTGCTAGATGGAGCTTCAAAACCCTCCATTAGAGCAAACCATTGCTCTATCTCCATCATAAAGTAATTTTCAATCTTTGACTTCCAAAAATTGAAATTTGCCTTGTCGAATGGTGGAGGTGCCCGAGCGTCATAGCCAAACTCCATTTTTGAAGTTGAACCCTCTTGATGATGACTTCTTGAAAATAGGGTTTCGTCCAACTTCTTCTTCTTCCTCTAGCTCTTGCCCTCTTGGCGATGAGTCCAATGAAGAGCAACCTCCCTCTGATACCACTTGTTGGGACCGGTAGGAGAGCTAGAGGGGGGGGGGGTGATTAGCTCCGATCTTTGCTCGTTGTTGATTTGTTGCGGCGGAAGACTTGAGTAATGCTAACACCTCTATTTTACTTGGTATCCACCTCCTTGAGGTGACTAATCCAAGTGTCCATTCTCCTCACTCTCTCATACACTATGAAAGATCTCCTTCTTTAGGTGGAGAAACCTTTTACAAGCTTTCACGAAGATACAACAAGAATCCAAGCAAATACAAAATGAAATCTTACAAGATTTACAATGATAAGCTAAAGCTTTGCTTTCCTTGCTATCTTCAAGCTTGCGATCGCCTCTAGAACTTTAGAAGTACAGCAACACTAAGCCCCAAAGCTTCTCTTGAAATGGCATGGAAGGGGGAGGAGAAGTGCCAAAGACCCGTGAAGAGTTGCGCTTCAAACCTGCGTGAATACCCTATATACCCAACGCCTAGGGTTTCTGAATTGATTACCACGTCAGACTTAGCCGTACAACGGCTAGTTTTTGAACTGTAATCATTTAGCCAATCGACTACGAGCATCCTGAATCGATTGCTTAATCGATTCAGGACCCTTCTGTACTCTCGCACAATCCTTCAGTAATCGATCACCCGATCGATTAAAGGACCACTTAATCGATTGACCAATCGATTAAGGGAAGCCTGAATCGATTGACCAAACGATTCAACCACCTTCTGTTCTCGCAACTCAGTTCTCCTAATCGATCTGCCAATTGACTCACACCTACCTTAATCGATCACCCCATCGATCAAGGAAGCTATTGATCGCGAGAAACCAAACCTTAATCGATTACCCAATCGATTGAGTCCAACATAACTTGTGTTCACAAGTCGAGGATTCCCTACCAAGTGTCCAGTCAACCCCTTTGACCAACTTGGATTTCTTTTACCTAGCTCCCAGCTAGGACTTAACCTGGTACCCAACTAGATTCGCCTAACCTTCGAGTTAGGTCTAGTCTCTCGCTAGACTTCCACCTTGCCAGTATGCGATCTCCCTGATCCACCTGGACTTCACCTAGTCCCACTAGGTATGCCTAATCCCACTAGGTCTTTTCCCATGCTAGCGTGCGATCTCCCCGATCCACCTAGACTTCACCTAGTCCCACTAGGTATGCCTAGTCCCACTTGGTCTTTTCCCATGCCAGCGTGTGATCTCCTCGATCCACCTGGACTTCACCTAGTCCCACTAGGTCTTTTCTCATGGCAGCGTGTGATCTCCCCGATCCACCTGGACTTCACCTAGCCCCACTAGGTGTGCCTAGTCCCACTAGGTCTTTTCAGTCAAGCCTCCTGTCAACCTTGACTCACTTGACATCATACGATATTCAAACATCACATGACATTCAAACATTATTATCAAACATCGAAACATCCAACCTTATGCTTACCAAGCTTATCAGGCATAAGCTCACCCGAGCCTAGTCAAACTAGGCCAATCCTGACCAAATAAAGATTGCACCAACAGTAATATGCAGATTTCTTGCGTCTCATTATATGATATTTTGCCCATGTATTGGGGTTGTTTTTGTGTGGTATTTTGATTGAGTTGTAGGGCTGATATGTGACTTATTTTGTGTGGTATATTTGTGTGGTGTTGGGATGTTAGCGTGAGGTCTAGCCCCATGTTTGGGCTGAGGTATGGAGTCTCGATGTAGTGGGATGTGTGGTATCTCGATGTACTATACTCATGATATGTGGATTGAGGCTTTTACCTTATGAAACATTTTTATACAATGTACCCATTTCAAAAAAAAAGAAGAAGAAAGAGTTAGAGGGAGAGGGGGGGGGGGGGTAGCGTAAGTAACTTTTTTCACATTTTTTTGTAAAACACAGAGTAAATGTACAACAGAAACACTTTTTTTTTAATTTGGGTTGCAGACTTCGACAACTCCTACTCCAAGGCCCTCGATCATTGATCGATTTCTTTGGGCAATCCACTCACAATCGGATAAGTACAAGATATGAATTGAAGTTACAATAAAAACTAAGTACACTGACAACTTTGAGATTGAAGCTTGAGCATTGTTGTCGGAGTATCGTTATAGCATCGCGGAGCAGTTTTTGGAGTAGCATGCAAGAGTGAAACTCATAGCAAATTGTTGTCTTGTGATCCTAGTCGAAGCTCGTTATAATGGTCAGTTCGAGCAACTGATTTTGGTCGGGTGCCCCCGTCGTGCTGACGTGCTGACTCCTCGACAAAACTTGATCTGTCAAGTTTTATCCTGGTTCGGGCACCTGGAGCACCTCCGAGCGCTTGGACTATGATGTAGCCTGACTAATCGACGTACGCTAGCTCAGCCGCTCGCCTGGATGGGTCAAACTGGTCCAGGTGCTTGGATAGGCTCCGAGCGCCTGGATCCCTTTTTCCAGCCTCTTTCAATTTTGTCTTTTTGCATCACAGAGTTAGAAAGACACAACCACAAATATGTAATATTAAGATAAAGTGTAATTGACAGTCTCAGACTGTCTAATCCTAATCCTTGGTCGGTCCGACGCCTACAGGATACGTGTTCACTATGACTGGAGGACCTATTTGTTGTAAGTCCGTGGTACAATTTATTGCTGCATTGTCTACTATGGAGTTAGAGTACATGGTAGCAGTGAACGAAACTTTATAACTTACAGGGTTGGTCAAAGAACTAGGCGTTCGGCAAGGTGGAGTCAAGTTGTCATGTGATAGTCAGAGTGCTATCTATTTGGGGAAGAATCAAGTGCATCAAGCGAGAACCAAGCATATTGATGTGAGATTTATTAAGATCAGAGAGTTGATTGCTTCCGAAGAAATTCAACTTGAGAAGGTTTACACTACAGATAATGCTGTAGACATGTTGACGAAGCCAGTGAACATAGAAAAATTCAAGTATTGCTTGAATTGGATCTATGTCTCTAAATGCTAGAGAAAGGAAACTCAAACCCAAAGTTCCAGGTGAAGTTTTGCGTAGAAACTCATGTTCTTCGAAGGGGTGAATATTCACCAAAGTGGAGATTGTTGATGGGTAGCTCATATCTGAGTGAAGTCTAATGCGAGGGATGTCACGGAAGAAAAATCTATTTAGGTTTTCTCTAACAAAATACTATTACGGTTTTTCATAACAGAATTTTGTTACGATTTTACCGAGTCTGAGGTTTAGACACTATTTATAGGGATCATTGTAAACCTATTGTAGGATCAAAATAATAATGTGGATTCTCTTGTATAGAGAGAATTCTAATAAAGCTTCGGCCGTTTTGTGAAGTAGACACGATACCGAACCATGGTAATTCTTCTTCTTTCTCATGTTTGCTTTTTCTTGTGCGTCTTTATTTCATTTCTCCTTGCGATCTCTTAATTTCTTTGTCATCTTCTTCATTAGAGGTTGAGAGGTATTGTCCTCCGTCTTGAGCAACAGGAAGAGTGGTTAATCCATGGGTTAATGGCATGGGGGACTGTGGTTCTAGCAAAGTACACAGAGTATACTGGAAACTTCCTTGCCATTTGGCGCAATGCCTCTAGAAGCTACCTTCCTCTAACAAGTTGTCCACCTACGCATGCGATGGTCACACCTTCATCTTTTTCGTACACAGTAGCTATGGTAACTCCCTAATTTCGTATTCGTGTATAGTCTTTTGTTTGATTCAAAAGAGAGTTGTTGCCTGCTAGTATTTAGATGGGGTTCTAGATCTTCTGTGTTCACATCTCATGAGTGAACTAAGAAGCCACTGGATTGTATCTGCACGTCTGCACAAGGTAGAGTTACTCATTGTAGGCTTGTAGTTTGGTTTATCAATTCCTTTTACTTATGATACTATTCTAAAAGTACATATAGATAATTAAATTAATTAGGAAGAGAAGATCAACATGTTTAAGTTTTGCAGAGTCTTAGACTACTGCTACTATTCCCTTTTTAGATGAAAGTAATGTGATAATCCCCACAAGATGGCAAAAGGAAATTCGCTCGCCTCCAACATTCTCGTCAACCCGTCTTAGGGCAAACATGAAGAAGATAAATTATGGGCCGAAGACTACTAGTCTAGATACTGTGACTAGCGCATGGGAGGGCAGACACATTGATTTTGCTAAGTTTTGATCCCTAGATTTCAAGGTAACAACACTCACGTCCTAACCATCAGTCTATCTTGTGGAGACATGATCATCCCCATAAGAAAGCCATGTGGTAGTGGCAGATGAAATAAATCAATGCCTTGATTGAATTCGAATGCATTCTCTTCTCTTTTCTCTCTCATATGTATGCAATCTCTCTTCTTTTCCACTCCCCTCTTCTCTTTCCTCTCTCTTTTGGTTGCATGCATAACCCATTTATATCAAGCCCGCATCAAGTCTAATATGATTTCGTATTAGGCCCAATATGACCCTAATATTTTTCCATATCAGGTTAATTGTTCCTTCTTCCACAATGATCGATCTCGCATTGTAACTTGATTACAACACAAATCACAATTTACCTGATAGCCCCTTTGCTTCGGCCACCAAAATGTTATCTTGCTTCACACTTGATTTATTCTCCACAAGCGAAGACAATCTAATAGCTTCTTGCACTGCCAACAATGGTGGAAATAGCTTCAATGCCACCTATTTAGACGTTCCATCCTTTGATTCCTACTTCAAAATGCCAACGTAATTTAAAGAACTGACTGATACTATCCACTTACCAATTCCTTATTGCGCTAAGCTCAGCGTAATTCATGCAAGTTCTCCACCAGCTTTGGCATAATTAGGCCTAATATATTTCATATCAGGACCAACATGGGCTTGATATTTTTCCATATCAGGCCCACGTTGGGCGGTAAAGATCAGAGCAAGACTCAGCGCTGCCATGTCACTCATATCCAAAAGCAAGTACAAAGTAGTCTGCAATTGGAATGAAGATCTGGATCAGTATTTATGACAATCAAATCCAACTTGGTGACCAATAGAGCCTCTATGATGTGTGCGCAAGTGGTCGATTAGGTGAAGATTGGTATAGAATTCTGAATGCTACTACGGAAGGAGAGCGAACAAGTAGCAAAGATCGGTTTATCCCTTAGCTGATTTTTATGATAAAATTTTTAACACCCTCGAAGAAGCATGAATATGCAATGGATGACATAATTGAACTCCTTGCAGCCTTAGAAATTCACAGGATTTGAAGTAGGTCCAATCGGACATGTATTGGTCCATCAATGAATTTTGGTCAAAAGCTACAAATCAAACCTAGAGAACTCAGATTAAATCCATTTTAAGTCCTATAAATTTTTGAAGCCGCAAAGAGTCCAATAGTATCATCCATTGCATATTTTGACCTCTTCGGAGGTATTAAAATTTTATTAGAAATATCAAATAAAGGATAAACCTATTCATATCAAGCCCATGTTGGGCCTGATATGATTTTATATTATGCCCAATATGGGCTTGATATGAATTCATATTAAGCCCAACGTGGGCTTGATATTTTTCTATATCAAGCCTAATGTAAGCCTAATATGATTCATATTAGGCCCACGGGGGTTAGGATTTAGTTGATTTTTCTAATAACATTTTAACATCTCTAAATAAGCCGAAATATGTAATAGACGACATCATTGTACTCCTTCCGAACTCAAAAATTCACAAGATCTGAAATGGGCTCAATTAGACTTGTCTAGGTCAATCAGTGAATTTTGATCAAAACTCACCGATTAACCTAGAGACCCCAGATGCAACCATTTCAGACCCTGTGGATTTTTGAGACATCCAAGAGTCCATTGGTGTCATCCATTGCATATTTTGGCTTCTCCAAAGTTGTTAAAAATTTTATTAGAAAAATTAGCTAAAGGATAAACCCATTCATATCAAGCCTATGTTAGGCTTGATATGATTTTATATCAGGCCCAACATGGGCCTGATAATTTTTTTTTAAATTTATCATGTTTTAGATTTTCTTTTGTTTTTGTATAATTTGATTATTGAGACAATTACAAAATTTTCATTTTTTATAAAATATGTTCATCAACTACGTTCAAAGAATTGAACATTAACATATTGGTTGTCATGCCCCCGGAGGAGCCGCTTGTCCAATATACAATTGGACAATATCTCTCCTGTATGATAGATAATATGAATCCAACATTCAATATAATAATATCTCAGCTGACACAGCTGGCAATATTATCAAATAGAAAAGAAAAGTCATAACCCATACATCAAGACTTACCAAATCTGCATGCCAGCATGACTTACATCACATAACAACAACAACAGACCCCACAGGGGCACACAGACAAATCTAAATCACACAACCCAAATACAAATCCATAAACAGTAAAAGAAAATACATGATGTGTCATAACGGTATAAAATCTTGAACGAAGACATCTTGATGGAAATAGGGATTGGCTTCTTGGCTCTCCTGGCGACTCTAAGTATCTTAGCTTGAAAAATAAAAATATAGCTAACGATGTGAGTCCAAATAAACTCAGCGGATACCTAAACTGTCACAACTCGATAGAGTGGAACTGCTGGTCCAATATACAATCGGACATCATCTCCCCTGTACGGCAGATAATTTGGAACATTAATACAAACATCCACGCAGTATATATGACCTTTAGCCTCAAATAAAGATAAAACATATAAGGAAATACATCAATAGCTCTAAAATCCATAAAAGCTTACTTGAGCTGCTCTCCGGACAGATGCGCAGGAAAATATCACATAAAATCCAACAGAGGACTCAAAAATATAAAAACATCACAAGTTAAACACAATTCAATATACGTCCACGACGTGAAACAAATACAGAATAAGTGATATACTGAAATAGAAATAAAAAACACGTAGAAGAACCCAAGCCAAAGTCATCGGGACCTGGAATTGGCAACTGGGCTCCCCTGGTGACAAATCAACCTTAAAATAGAAACATGGTGATGGGTGGTGAGTCCAAGTGAACTCTGCGGGTATAGAGCAAGATATGCATGATATAATAAATAGCTATACTAGCTATACAGAAATAATATGATACAGTCTCAACGGAAATATCAGAATATGCATAACTGAAAGTACCAAATGAATGTACATACTAGAAATTAACCTATCTTGAATCATAAAAGGCTTGTATCATACGAGCAAGTGCAGGGTCATTGACCCAAACACATAATATCTCTTGTATTTACATGTCAAACATATGCAGTAAAGAAATGCAACAATCATAATCAAATGCACAATGCATCATATGCACATGATGCAATGACATGGTCACCCCTAACACAAGTCGAGCCACCGAGACATGTCATATGTGTCGGCCGAGTGAGTAGGGTTGTAATACTGTACACACTCATCCATTACTGCTCCTGAATGACCGAGTGGACAAGATGCTGGTGGAGTAAACACTCCGCCCCATGTCATATGGGGGAGATATCTCTCTCATCTACTATGGTCTATGGAAAGTGGAGGGATCCCTACCTACTACCACGCTCCAGAACCACTACCCATGAGTGGCCAAGCGGAGCAGTATAGAACAAATACACACACAACAGTATCCATAGCGGTTTACTTAACATCTAGATAGCATCATAAAGTTGATCAGGAGGGAAGTTGCGTACCTCACTTATCGTGTCAGATTCATAATCTAATGCTCCTCTTTCATCGATGCTCTCGATTCTCATTTCAGACAAGCTATCTTCTCCTTGATGGCTTGCCATCATGACCGACATACTCCTCTATCTCGAACATTGAGAATGATGACTCACTACAAATCACTTTAAGGTTCTTTAGCTTGTTCTATCTTGATGTTTCTTTTTCTTACTCCTTGCTTTTTTTTAATCTTTGGACAGTTATCATTGATGTGTCCTTCCTCTTGGCAGTTATAGCATCGAACCTTTCTTTTCCTTTTTAGTAGCTTTGTTGCTTGTGACTTATTAAAATTATTAGGTTTAAGAAACTTTGAAAATTTCCTTACTATGTACGCTTTTTGGTCCTCATCGAGTGATGTGCTTGAATCTAATTCATGTTAGTGCCGGAAGCACCATAGTCGAACCTGTATTTTGATATATGGCAAAGGGGGAGAGAGAAGAAAAGAGAGAAAAATTTCTAACTTAAGTTCACTCTCCCCCTTTGTCATACATCAAAAATGACAAAACACACTTGCACCAACAATGACAATTAAAAAAATTTAAGTACTTAACGTGTACCAAAAAAAATTTGTACTTAGAAAGGATTGTACATTTCGGAAAATTTTGATCTTTTAGAAAAATATTTTGAACTTAGATAAATTTTCATTTAGAAAATATTTTAAAAAATGTACTCAAAACAGATTATGCACTTAAAACAAATTATGCACTTTGGAATTTTTGCACAAACAAAGATTTGTACTTTGGAGAATATTGTGAACTTTAGAAAAAAAATATTAGTATTTTGAAAGAAGTTTTGCACTTTTGAAAAAAAATACTAGTAGTTTTGAGAAATATTTTGCACTTTTTGAAAAATGTTAGTACTTTTGAAAAATATATTGAACTTTTTGAAAAAATGCAAGTACTTTTGAAAATATTATGCATTTATTGAGAAATACAACTACTTTTGAAAAATATTATTTTAAAACATATTATTTTACTTGACTTCGTTTCTTTTCCAGTCTGACACAATCCTAGGATACCTTGTTAACTACAAGGACGTTTCCCTAAGTGTCCTAGAAAATTCTCCAAACTCAAGTAAAATTTTTTCAAACAGGGATTATATAAGCAAAAGAAATAAGTTTTGAAAAAAGTATTTTGAAGGAAAAATTACTTATGTTTTCAAAAGGATTTTCAAAACATTGTATGAAAACATATTATTTTGAAATGTTCAATAATTCTTTTAATTTGACCTCCCCTAAACTTGACCACAGTCCTTTGAAGCTTGTTGACTACAAGTACTCTTCCTCTGAGTCTTTAGGGTTGGTTTAGACAAAAGGAATTATCTAATAACTTCAACAAATAATTGCCCAAACAAATTTAAAAAAAATACTTGTTAGAAAGTTTTTTTTTGACTTAGACTCCCCCTAAATTTGACACATCTTAGGAGTCCTTGTAGATCATGAAGAAGATTTTCTCTATGTCATTAGGGTTATCAAAACCAAAAGAACAATTTTGAATGACATGTTGAGTATGGTAATTTTCAAGGAGATAATTTTCGAAAATACAATTTGGAATGATAGTAAATTTGTAAAGCACAGTTTTCGGAAAACAATTTGAAGTGATGATAATTTTTCAAAGAGATAGTAATATAACAAAGTTTTTGAACCAATTTTTGAAAACCTTATTTGAGATGATAATACATTTTTAAAGCATAAGGTTTTTTGAAAAATTAAAAAAAAAACTTTTTAAAAGAATAAAAATACTCCCCTGTACCCGATACCGTTTGACTTTATCTAAGTGCCTTAAGGGACTTTAGTGTTGACCTAAAAGGCTTGTGTCTAATTGTGTAGGTCAAATAAATTTTGAAAAAGACATAATTTTGAAAATATAGAATATATAAACAATCAGACAAGTATGAAATCTATAAAAATATTATTATGTTAAAGCACTATTTTGAAAATAGATTTTTAGAAAAAATATTCTGAGAATTTTGAAAAATAATTTTTGAAAAATATTTTTCAATTTATTAGTCCTTAACATCTCACCCATTCAAATGTCTCAGTACAAGCAAGCATGGTTGCCTTATGGGTGTATTGGTGAGATGCTTGAATAATTTTCCTTTAAATTTGAATCTAACACAAGTTTTAATTAAATCTTAAGATTTAACATTAATTCAAAGATAAAAATAATACATCTCACAAAATAGATAAGGAAACCTGTTTTGTCACGTAAAACTGGGTGAGATGTCTAGGACCTAATAATATAGTTAATTCAACTCTATTCAAAATTTTCAAGATTAATTCAAAGTTTTTTTAAAATTAATTCCAAAATTCTCTCAATTTTTTTAATTAATCCAACATTTTCTCTAAAAATTAATTCAACATGGTTGTAAAATTTATTTTAACATTTTTCAAAAATAACATGTCAAACTAAGTCTTGAATGGAATTGCACTAAGATCTAGGACTTGAATGAGTCAATTATTGATTGGTCAAACCTAGTCAACATAGTCAAACCTGGTCAACACTGAAGTCCCTTAAGGCACTTAGATAGAGGTAGACAATGTCGAGTTCAAGGGGAGTCTAAGAAAAAGGAAAATTTTCTGACAATTATTTTTCAAAATTTCTGATCGTTTCAAAATGTTTTCATACACTGCATTTTCTGAGTCTTTATGAAAACATAAGAATTTCCTCTTTAATAAATTACTATCATTTAAAGTCATTTTTGTAAAAATCACTTTCAAAGCATAAATATTTTGCCAAAGTACTAATATCTTTCAAAGTACAAATATTTTGCAAAGTACTAATATTTTTCAAAGTGCTAATAGTTTTCAAAAGTACTAATATCATTTAAAGTAAAAATATTTTGCAAGGTACTAATGTCTTTCAGAGCACAAATATTTTTCAAAGTACATTACCTATCAAAATACTAACATTTCTAATGCACTAAATTTCTCTAAGGGTTTTTTTTAAAAAGTGTATAATTTTTTTTTGTGAAAGTCTTTCCTAAATAAATATTTTTTTGCAATATTAAGTTCAAAATATTTTTCTAAAAAGTACAAAATAGTTTTCCAAGTGCACAATACTTTTCAAATCTTTTCTAATACTTAGTCCTTTACAAAAAGGGAAGAGTTTCCGAAATTGTGTTATCAAAAATGATATGTTTTTCAAAAATTATACTAAGCACTTTGCAATGGAAAAAAAGTTTTTTTTTGGTTGAGATTCATAGATCAAATTCAATTCAGTGGGATCTTTCACTTACATTTTTTTCATCAAGAACGCTTTATGAAACTTTTTGACCCCCGAATTTGGAGTATCCTACTTTCACGTGATTCGTAGGATTCACCAAGCAATCAACTATTTCATGATCAAAGGTGTAGTACTGCTTGTGGTACCGGGTCGGTGTATCTCGTATTAACAATCGAAAGATGGTCGAAAGAAAAAAAATCTCTATTTGATGGGGTTTCTTTCTATACCTATGATTCCATTGGACCTGGAAATGAAGAATGTTTGGTTTTTTTGTTGCTTGAATTAACTAGAGTTGGTTCAATACAGACTGAAAATTTTTGTTACTAACTCTGATTCAAAAGTAACTTGCAATTTGTTTTCTATTTTTTGATATATGGCAAAGGGGGGAGAGAGAAGAAAAGACAGAAAATTTTAAAATTTTAAAATTTTTTTCCTCTTTCAAAAAGTAAAGTTGAACCTTTAAATGCATTTTTTTTTCAAAATTTCTAAGTGCAAGCATTTTTTTTGGCAAGTTTTTCTATAAAAGTTTTTATTAGTAAACAAAGAAGAATTTCTTAAAAAGTTTTTTCAAGTAAAATTTTTTCAAAATGCACAAAGCGTTTTACAAATGCATTAACTGTTTTTTAAAGTGCACAAAATGTTTTAAGCAAATTTCTTTAAAGTGCACAAAGTGTTTTACGAATGCACAAACTGATCTTTAAGCAAAATTTTTTTTAAGTGTGCAAAATCAGTTGTGCAAAAGTTGAAATTTGTTAAGGGAAAATTTTGTTGCAAAAGTTGGCTAAGTGAAAAATTTTCAAGTAAAATTTCTTTTAAGAAGGTTTTTTTGTGGAAATTTTTTCTAAGTAATAATTAATTTTGTGCAAAAATTGGCTTAATAGAAATTTTTCGAAGTAAAAAGTTTGCACAAAAATTTGTTTTAAGTGGATTTTGTGTTGCTAAGTTTTTTTGTAAAATTGTTTTTTATAAAATTAGGGCTTGCAAACCTTTTCTAAAAGTTGTCTGAGTGTAAAATTTTATTTTGCAAATACTTTGCTTTGATTTGAAAACACTCAGTCAAAAGTTAACACTTAGACATTTTTTTTAAAAACTGCATATCATTGAAAATTTCAGGGGAGAAGTTATATTTCAGGGGAGCTTAATAGTTTTATAAAAGTGAATATTTTTCCTTGTTAGACATGTGCCTTAAATGCTTGTTAACTTAACTTTTTGTACCGTGTTGCCATAAATCAAAAAGGAGGAGATTGTTGGTGCCAGAAGCACCAAAGTCGGACCTGTGTTTTGATAATGGCAAAGGGTTCAGAT
>JAGFNQ010000889.1:410875-518142 GCA_024364735.1 Boesenbergia rotunda | reverse complement strand
AACGACGTGTTACTCATTAACGATGATGAACCTATCAGTTATGAAGATGTTTTGAAAAATTCAGAAAGGGATAAATGGCTTGAAGCCATGAAGTCGGAAATGGATTTCATGTACAAAAATCAAGTATGGGACTTGGTTAACCCACCTGAAGGGATTAAGCCCATAGGGAGCAAGTGGGTTTTCAAGAAGAAAATCGACACGGAAGATAATATTGTTACCTTTAAGGCTAGATTAGTGGCAAAAGGATATCGTCAGAAACAAGGAATTGATTATGACGAAACCTATTCGCCAGTAGCTATGCTTAAATCCATTCGGATGCTCCTGGCCATAGCAGCTCATTATGATTATGAGATATGACAAATGAATGTGAAAACAGCTTTCCTTAATGGAAACCTGCTTGAGGATGTATACATGATACAACCTGAAGGTTTCACATCGGTTAATAAAACCAAAGTATGCAAGCTTCGACGATCCATATATGGACTAAAGCAAGCATCCAGGAGCTGGAACATCCGTTTTGATGAGACAATCAAAGAGTTTTATTTCTCACAAAATCCTGACGAACCTTATGTGTACAAGAAGGTTAGTGGGAGTGCAGTCGTATTCCTAGTGTTATATGTCGATGACATATTACTTATAGGAAACGATATATCAGTCTTACAGTCAGTTAAAATTTGGTTGTCCAAAACTTTCTCCATGAAAGACCTGGGAGAAGCAACCTATATCCTTGGGATTAGAATCTATAGAGATAGATCAAAACGGTTGCTTGGTCTTTCGCAGTCTACATATATAGACCGAGTGCTAGAAAGGTTTAGCATATCGGAATCCAAGAAAGGTTACCTTCCCATCTGGCATGGGATCAACCTTTCGAAGTCTATGTGTCCGCGCACAGAAGACGAGAGGATTTGCATGAATAAGATTCCTTATGCATCCGTGATAGGATCTATCATGTATGCTATGTTATGTACTAGGCCCGATGTATCGTATGCTTTGAGCGTCACAAGCAGATACCAGTCTGATCCAGGAATGGATCATTGGGCGGCTGTCAAGACAATCCTCAAGTACTTAAGAAACACTAAGGATGTGTTCCTAATATATGGAGAAGGTGATATGGTAATACGTGGGTATACAGATGCCAGTTTCTAGACAGATAAGGATGACTCCAAATCTCAGTCCGGATACGTATTTATTTTGAATGGAGGCGCAATAAGTTGGAAGAGTTCCAAGCAAGACACCGTAGCGGATTCTACCACGGAAGCGGAATATATTGCAGCTTCGGAAGCAGCAAAGGAAGCAGTCTGGATCAAGAAGTTTGTCTCAGAACATGGTGTGGTTCCAACCATTGATGAAGCAATACCGGTTTTCTGCGACAACAATGAAGCTATTGCACAAGCGAAGGAACCAAGGTCTCATCAGCGATCCAAACATGTGCTTCGCCGCTATCATCTGATCAGAGAGATTATAAGTAGGAATGATATACAAATTGAGAAAATTCCCACTGAAAGGAATTTAGCGGATCCTTTAACTAAGGCCTTGACTCAAAGCAAGTTTGAGGGTCATGTTAGAGCCTGTGGTATTGGGTACCGTAGCGATTGGCATTAGGCCATGTGGGAGTTTGTTAGTGATATGAGAGAAGTGTCCTAAGACAATCGCCTTATGATTGTAATCATTTATTTTAATAAATGAATATTCACTATTTGAGTATATATGTTTGTGTATTTGATTGAGATCTTAAACTCATTTACTGAATGTCCGCAATACAATTCACAGCATGAGAGAATTTGTGATGAATTCACAACTAGTGATTATCTTTACATGTGCAATTGTGAAGTATTGAAATTGTCCCTAGTCAATGAATTGATAAATACGGACACTATCAATTCTGTTGAGACTAGCATGGGTTATTCTCTAATTAGCTGATTCTCACTGGCTGGTGACATTGAGATGTCTGGAGATAAACATGAATGCTAGTTAAAGGAACTAGTTCATTGGAGTGACTGGCTGTAAAACTTCATATGGTAGTCTACATATAGATATGTCAGTGAAGTTCTTAGTGCAGCTTAAGTGCGATGGTCCTTTGACTTGCGGTGTTCAAGTCATCTTGGTCATGGAGACTTATACTTTGACATCTTAAGCAAGCATCTCCAAGGAGGTATGGACCCAGGATGATTGGGTATAAGCCGAAGTGCCCGAAGATGTTTGAACAGCCTACAAAGGATTCACCACTCCTTGCGAGGAGACGTATACCCGAGGCCTATTGTCGGATTGTTACTCGAAGCCTCTGGCCAGAGTATGACATGTTCAGAGTATGAATCTCTTAAATACATGAGAGTATTTAGAATCCGTAGGATGAGAAAATGTTACTTGGGCTAGGTGTGATGTAGTCAGCCTAGTGGGGACTGACACACATAGACCATGTCCTAATCCAAGTGGGTATAAGATGGTGAAGGGAATGGGGCACGATTCATTATGTAACACCCCAAATTTGTCAATGTAAAATCATGACAATGTATGAAAATAGTTATAATGAAATGATATGAATTTCATGCAATCACATGCTATGAAATGTTATGAATGCATGAAATATTATATTCATGAAATATTATTATCATGAAATATTAGCATGAAATATTATATTCATGAATATGGAATATTAAAAATATTATGAAATAATATTTTTGGAATATTATGAAATATTCTGAATTCATAAAATATTATTCATATTATGAAATTTCATGATGGGCTTGGTTTAATGGGCTTTGACATGGGTTAGTGCAAATTGTGATAAAAAGAAGAACTAGAAAGGATGAAGCAAGGATTGAACCTTGGACCTCCTAGTTGCACTCACCATGTCATAACCAATGAACCAAGCAATATTTCATGTAGAAGGAATAAGGAACATGCTTGTTAAGTGGGTAAGAGTGAAGAGACATGTCTTTTCATGAGAAAAGTATAAATAAGGGAAGTTGGAGTAACTTCCTTTTTCTTTCTTCTTCTTCCTTTTCTCTTCTCCACCGAAACCACCTTCTTCCCCTTCACTTCTTCCATTTTCGAAAATAGCATCCAAGGTTCTAGCCCTAGGGCAATTGCAAGGAGGAAAGCCAAGTATCTTTGCCTTCTACCAAGACCAAGGAGTCTTAGAGGAAAAAATTGAAAAAAAGGCTTTCACATACCCTTCGAGTGTAGGGTACCCTACGATTTTAAGGAGGTTAAAATCCAGCGCTAGGATGTAAGTATCCTCTCGCCTGCAGTATAATGGTTTGTGCATGATTTCCTTGTGTTCTTGTTTGGAAAATGGGAGTTCTCCCTTATAAGACTTTCGGCCACCACCATGAAGTAGGGTTTGGTTACTTTTTATTACATGGAAAGATTCCTTGAAATTTAGGGTATGCTTATATGTTGTTTCCCTTCATGTTGTAATACCAAAAATTGGGATTTGCACCCTTATAAGTTTCGGCCAAGCATGATAGAAATTAGGGTTTGGGGATTTTATGATTTTCTATAATGGATTCATGCTTAGGAATGTAGATCAAGTGTTTGAATATATGTTTGTATGAATATTTGATACTCCTACCCTATGAAACTAGGGTTAGGGTTTAGATGGGTTTCGGCCAAGACCTAGGAATTAGGGTTAGTGGGTGCTAACCCCACTTTGAGGGTTAAACCATGTTTAAATTGTTAACATGAAATATACTAGAGGTGTTTGTAAGAATGTTTGAAGGAATGCTTGATTGGAAAACCAAACTCCTTTACTTGTATGTTTCGGCCAACCCTAGTTCTAGGGTTGGGAAGTACCTAATGAGACCATGAAGCATGCTACTACATATGTGATGTGTGTATAAATTATATGACCTATCTTGTTAGGTATAAAAGCATGCCTTATAGCCCATGGGGCACCTTGATGATATGAACATGATGTGTTTGATAATATGCCTAAAAAGGGTTACTCTATTGAAACTAGGATCAAGAGCACCCGAATGTGTGGTGTGTCCCTAGGGGATCAAGAGCACCCGAATGTGTGGTGTGTCCCTTTGAGAAGTGATTAAGAGTACCTTTAGGCATATACATATATGAGTAATTGCATGATAAATTACTTTACTTTGAAAGTTGTGTACCCGACTCGGAAGGGGGTCGTTAAACAAATCCAATGTGCATGTTAACTGAAGGTCATGGCATTGGTAGGACGGAAGGGTCCTGCTCTAATTAGATTGGTGGCTCGCTACCCCAATTTATTAGGGAACGCGCATGATGTGGTACTACAACTGGGCCCTGGATGATGATATGTATTTTGAAGTACTTACCATTATGGAACCTTTTGAAAAGCATACTTTTCTCATCATGTGATAATCTTGTTCCGTAAAGTACTTGGAGATATTTGATGTGATGTTTATGATGCTTTGATGAGATGCTTATGATGCTTAATCTTGTTCTATCTTGATTACTGAGTACATGATATGATGTATCGATATGGTTTTGCGAGTAGGCCCGGATTCTTACTAAGCATGTTTTGCTTACTAGTTCATGTTGTTTTCTTATGCTGCAGATAGCGGTAAGAAATACTTGAATTAAAGGAAGAGGCAGAGGGAAGGCTAGAGGATGTGTGTGGTGATGGCTCGGGAAAGGATGAAAGATTCTATCTACCTTAGTTTGTCTAGAATCTAACTGCTTCCGATAAAAGATTAAAATTGTATTACTATACTCTGAATATATGATGATTGTGACTACTCTACTGTTAGAGATATGGAACCTAGGTCATGTTAGATAATACTATTATTAATGTCTAATTCTTATAGTATGCATGCTCAGTAAAATGCTAGATGTTTACTATTTTCCGTTGCTTATGAATGCTTCTTTTGCATGTATCTAAGACTAGATAACTCTTGCTATATTCTTGCTTGAGATTCCATGCTATAGTGTGATAAATGATCTTCCTATTAGGTTGTAAATGCATGTAGATATAAAAGAAATGAAAAACCTTGCTTGGTAAATTAGTCTTCCATAAGCATGCCTATTACTAGTTCATGTATTATCATTGTTTTGTTTGGATGTACATGCTTAAGATGATAAATGATTTGAATGTATGGACCCATAACCCCGCCTTAAGGGTAGATATAAGGTCGGGCGTTACACATTATAGCTGCTGAAGGGTTTCAGAATTGTTTCTGAGGTCAACCGTTGATCTTTCGATTAATTGGGGATCATGATGTACTACTAGGTGCCACTCATGATCGTTCTATAATTGATTAATTATAGACGACTAACATAAATCGAAAGCCTATTTAGTCACACACACTACGAGTAATCCGAGGGATTTAAAACGAGTTGAAAATTGGATTTTCCAATCAAGAGAGATTAAGTTTGGTTGAGCTAAACGATAAGTCGAATCTGAATTTTTCAGAGACGCATCGGAAGCGTAAAATGGCTAAAGTCTTTTGAAGACTTAATAGATGAATTAAATAAGTTTAATTCATTGGGGCTTGGCTTGGATGGGTCGGCCAAAGAGGGCCTCCATCCTCTTTGCTTGGCCGGCCACAACAAAGGGAGAGAACCAAGTTTTTGGTTCAATTTATAAAATAAACCAAGTGTGGTTTGTTTTATAAAATTATGGATGATATAAATTTTTATATAATAAACCAAGGTTTGGTTTATTTTTCATGGAAATTAAAAATGAACCATGGATTGGTTTATTTTATAAAATCAATCATGGATTGATTTACCATGATAAGAAAATTTATTCTATAGGAGAGAAGAGACTTGATTGATTTTTATCATGAATTAAAATATGATTTTAACCATGATATAAAATCAAACTTGGCATGATGGAATAAGTTATTCCATATTTGAGAGGCTTGATGGTTGAGAGGCTACTATATAAAGGACCCAAGGTAAGGCTTGAAATTCTCCCCTTCTTGCCGTGCGCCAACCAGCCCCAAGAAGGAGCACCAGCCGGCTGCCCCTGCCCTTTCCCTGCCGACCACCACCTGCTGCCGGAGAATGAAGCACCGGCTATCTCTTGGCTGGAAGAAGGTGCTGCCAGAATTAGAGTTTGCCGCAAGGATCTTTTTGTCGTAAGCCTCTTCTTTTGCTTCGCCGGAATTTTGATTCCGGCCATCCTTTTGTGGTTAGTCTTCCGACTTCTCTCTTGGTTTTTCTTGTCGCGTTCTCGGAGAATCTAGTAGTTCTCGAGAACACGAAACTCGTGGCTTTGCGAAGTCATCTCGAAGATACTCGGCGTGGACGCGAATAGAGGCGGAGCTTCCAAGGGACGCTTACGGTTGGATCTCGTCCCTTCCTTCGAGTTACGCGAGGTAATACGTAAATTAGTTTATGTTTCTGCAAAATTTTAAATATATGATCATGTCTACACAAGACAAAATTGCATGCTTAGATGTGTGGTTAAATAATTTGAGAAATTATTTATGCTAAACCTTCCACTGTACGTAATTAATTTTAAAATTACGAACCCGCATCCATGTCAACATTCACCCGGTCCCAATAGTTCACTTACCGTTTCAGACTCCTTCATGGTGAGGTTCTGAAGTTGGTTGAGGAAGAGATCCCTCTTTGCTATCCGGGAATCTCTGGTGCCTTCATGGAGCTCGATAAGTTTGTTCCATAGATCCTTGGCACTGGTGAAAGGACCAACCTTGGTTAGTTGCTCCTTGGTCATCCCACACTGTAGGGTGACCATAGCCATAGCATCAACCTCTCCCTTCCTTGTCTGTTCGGCTGACCACCTTGTTGAGTCAAGTTCTTTGCCCTCATCATCTTTTAGAGGGGTGAATCCCTCCTTGACTGAAAACCACATTCCAATGTCGGTCTTCAGGTAATATTCCATCCTTGACCTCCAGTATTGGAAGTCGGCTCCATCGAAGAAAGGGGGTCTGTTGGTGCTGAAGCCTTCTTTCAAAGCCATTCTTCTTTGCTCTTCGGATGTTAAACCGTTGGAAAGAGCCCCAGGCTCTGATACCACTTGTTGGATCTTGGATGGCTACAGAGGGGGGGGATGTGAATAGCCAACCACAAAAACTGGCTTCTTTTTCGTTCTGCACTTAGGGTTAGTAGCGGAAGCAAAAACACATAACAGAAAGAAACAGACGGAGAACAAACCAGCGCTAACTCAGAAGGTTTACAAGGTTCGGGGATAACTTGCCCCTACTCCTTGGTGTGCCCGTGAGATAGGCGATCCCTTGATCGTCGGCAGATCAAGCCCCAAAAATTCGGATAATCAAAACTCCTTCTCAGTAAAGTAACCTCTCCACAAACAGTCTCAAGAAAATATCAGAGTAAGCACAGAGACTGAGAAGAAGCTTACAGAGCGCGAGTATAGAAAGCACGAAGAAGAGAAAACTTCACAGAGCAGAACACAGCACAACCCTAACGAAAGAACCTTCACTCAGCTCTTCGTCCTCGTTGTGTCTGCTTGGTTTTTGAAGGAGTCTGAAACGGGTGGTCGTGCCAGCTGGCATGACTGTGGTGGAGTTAGCAAGATAACTCAACACCTGCCACGGGTGGTCATGCCTGTTAGTGATATGAGAAAAGTGTCCTAAGGCAATCGCCTTATGATTGTAATCATTTATTTTAATAAATGAATATGCACTATTTGAGTATACATGTTTATGTATTTGATTGAGATCTTAAACTCATTTACTGAATGTCCGCAATACAATTCACAGCATGAGAGAATTTGTGATGAATTCACAACTAGTGATTATCTCTATATGTGCAATTGTGAAGTATTGAAATTGTCCCTAGTCGATGAATTGATAAATACGAACACTATCAATTCTGTTGAGACTAGCATAGGTTATTCTCTAATCAGCTGATTCTCACTGGCTGGTGACATTGGGATGTCCGGAGATAAACATGAATGCTAGTTAAGGGAACTAGTTCATTGGAGTGACTGGCTGTAAAACTTCATATGGTAGTCTATATATAGATATGTCAATGAAGTTCTTACTGCAGCTTAAGTGCGATGTTCCTTTGACTTGCGGTGTTCAAGTCATCTTGGTCATGGAGACTTATACTTTGACATCTTAAGCAAGCATCTCTAAGGAGGTGTGGACCCAGGATGATTGGGTATAAGCCGAAGTGCCCGAAGATGTTTGAACAGTCTACAAAGGATTCACCACTCCTTGCGAGGAGATGTATACCCAAGGCCTATCGTCGGATTGTTACTCGAAGCCTCTGGCCAGAGCATGACATGTTCAGAGTATGAATATCTTAAACACATGAGAGTAATTAGAATCCGTAAGACGAGAAAATGTTACTTGGGCTAGGTGTGACGTAGTCAGCCTAGTGGGGACTGACACATATAGACCATGTCCTGAACCAAGTGGGTATAAGATGGTGAAGGGAATGAGGCACGATTCATTATAGCTGCTGAAGGGTTTCAGAATTGTTTCTAAGGTGAACCGTTGATCTTTCGATTAATTGGGGATCATGATGTACTACTAGGTGCCACTCATGATCGTTCTATAATTGGTTAATTATAGACGGCCAACAAAAATCGGAAGCGTATTTAGTCACACGCACTACGAGTAATCCGAGGGATTTAAAACGAGTTGAAAATTAGATTTTCCAATCAAGAGAGATTAGGTTTGGTTGAGCCAAATGATAAGTCGAATCTGAATTTTTCAGAGACGCATCGGAAGCATAAAATGGCTAAGTCTTTTGAAGACTTAATAGATGAATTAAATAAGTTTCATTCATTGGGGCGTGGCCTGGATAGGCCGGCCAAAGAGGGTCCCCACCCTCTTTGCTTGGCCGGCCACAACAAAAGGAGGGAACCAAATTGTTTGGTTCAATTTATAAAATAAATCAAGTGTAGTTTGTTTTATAAAATTATGGATGATATAAATTTTTTTTATATAAACCAAGGTTTGGTTTATTTTTCATGGAAATTAAAATGAACCATGGATTGATTTATTTTATTTTATAAAATCAATCATGGATTGATTTACCATGATAAAGAAATTTATATAAAGAAATTTATATAAAATTTATTTTTCATGGAAATTAAAATAAAACATGGATTGGTTTATTTTATTTTATAAAATCAATCATGGATTGATTTACCATGATAAAGAAATTTATATAAAGAAATTTATTTTTCATGGAAATTAAAATGAACCATGGATTAGTTTATTTTATTTTATAAAATCAATCATGGATTGATTTACCATGATAAAGAAATTTATATAAAGCAATTTCTATAAAGAAATTTATATGATAAATTTCTTATGAAAATTTATTCCATAAGAAAAAAGAGACTTGGTTGATTTTTATCATGAATTAAAATATGATTTTAACCATGATATAAAATCAAGACTTGGCATGATGGAATAAGTCATAGAAAATTTATATGATAAATTTCTTATGAAAATTTATTCCATAAGAAAAAAGAGACTTGGTGGTTGAGAGACCACTATATAAAGGACCCAATGCAAGGCTTGGAATTCATTCGAAATAATCCATGTATTCTTGCTTGGGCTCTCTCCCTCTCCTCCCTTCTTCCTCTTGGCCGGCCACAAGCCTCTCCCCCTTTCTTCTTGCCGTGAGCACAAGGAGAAGCACCGAGGCGACGATGTTCTTCCGTCGGAACGATCTTCCTCTCCGGCCATCATCACCTTAGGATTGGGCGCAAGTCATCTTCCTCCTTCTCGCCGGAATTGTGATTCCGGCCAACCTTGGTGGTGAGTTTTTCCGATGTGATTACTTCTCTCTTGGTTTTTGTCGCGTTCTCGGAGAATCTAGTAGTTCTCGAGAACATGAAACTCGTGGCTTTGCGAAGTCATCTCGAAGATACTCGGCGTGGACGCGAATAGAGGCGGAGCTTCCAAGGGACACTTACGGTTGGATCTCGTCCCTTTCTTTGAGTTATGCGAGGTAACAAGTAAATTAGTTTACGTTTCTGTAATATTTTAAATATATGACATGTCTACACAACATAAGGTTGCATGCTTAGATGTGTGGTTAAATAATTTGAGAAATTATTTATGCTAAACCTTCCGCTGCACGTAATTAATTTTAAAATTACGAACCCGCATCCATGTCAACATGCACCCGGTCAACAATGCCAGTAGGCACGACCCATGGTGGAGTTAGAAAGATAACTCAACACCCACCACGGGAGGTCATGCCAACAGTCATGGCCCGTGGCGGAGTTAGGAAGATCACATTGCCCACCATGAGCGTTTGTGTTGGCGGGCACGAGGCCAAGGCGATCACCTAGAAAACGTGTATAAATGCCAGATTTTCAGATTTGAAGGGGATCTTGGCCCAAATGTTCGTCCCTTGCTTTGAGAGGGATTTCTCCCTTTAAGGGAAACTTTAGAGAAACCATCTTTTTCCATCAAGACAATCCATCACGTCTAGCCAAGGATTTCATCCAAGAAGACCGCTAATGCATTGATGAGCATTCTCTTCTCTCTCAATTAATATTGAGTTGTAGATTGCTATTTTCTTGTCTCTTGATTGTATTTCCTTATTCACGGAGTAATCTCTAGATTCTATGGATTAACCCTTTTGATAGGTAAACACTTGTTTTATTGAATCTACTGAGTTTGATTATTTCTATTTCAATGATATGTGTGTTTGTGGTCTGGGCCTACAATGTACGAGATTCATGTCCCATAAGGATTTGGAGATGAATCGAAAGGAGAACCCAATCATCAGACCCGTAGAAATCTTAGACGCGGAGAGTCAACTACAAAACTAGATCGGTATGCGATGAGGAGCAATAGACTATCATAGATCTTAATGGATTGGTTCCAATTCATCTCCACACAGTAAGAGATGGAAACTCGGGAGTTGTGGGATCATGTGATAAGGGTCTCCTTAAGAAAGCAATCCCTTAGCTCTGCCGTTCTGAAAATAGACGACTAATCGGAATGCATATGCTGGTGTAGTTCCAAAAGATCATATCGGATACCATAGGATAGTCTACCTACATAAATACCCATTAAGGATAGACAACCAAATATACATTAGGTATTTACAATTATTAGGGTGAAACTGAAGTCCTAAAATCACTTTTCCTCTCACTAATGACAGGATCGAGAAGAGCGATAGAAAGGGGTGGGGGTGGGGTGAATAGCTAACACAGTTTGTTTTTACTTGGTTCGGAGTCTATGACAACTCCTACACCAAAGTCCATGGTCCTTGACTATTTTCTTGTGGCAATCCACTATCAATTCACAAATGATGATTACAGATGTAGAAACTTTAAGTACAAAGAAGAGACCGACAAGTATACCGACAACTTTAGAAAAATGAAGAACATGTGCATTGTCGTCAGAGCAACATTTCAATGTCATTGATTCGCTTTGGGCGCAACACATTAGAGAGAGAATTATAGCGAATGATGTTGTTGATGCACTGGTTGAAGAGCCCTTATATATGGTCTCTCGGGTGCCTGAATACCCATCCTAGGCGCCCCCATTGGGATGGCATGGCGACTGCTTGTCGAAACTTTATCTGGAAACATTATCCCTTCCCAGGCGCCTATATCAACCCGGGCGCCTGTATAGGGATGTGACATGACCAACTAGCACGCGCCAGCTTAGCCGAATCTCGGCTGAGTTGAAGGAATCTCGAGCGCCCGTATGCCTCTCAGGCGCCCAAGACTTCGGTCGCTTAGGTAATTGCGGGCGCCTGTCTCCTGGTTGTTGGACTCCTTCCAGCCCCTTGGAACTTTCTTCCAGCCTCTAGCTTAGCTTTTCTGGACCCACAAAGTTAGAACAAGCAAAATAAAAGATATATGAATACATTTGACAACTCAGGCTGTCTGATCCTGACTTTTAGGTTTCAATCAAAATCCTAGGTTAGACCAACACCTACTGTTCCATCTTTTAGGAAACACATCCTCACCTACTTCTCTCAAGAGAGTTTACCTTTTACTAACGGAACCTCTGGTTGGACCTTTGCTTAGCCTCCAATCTCAACTTCAGAACTTGCAATGTCCGATCCTCGACCCGTCTCGACTCCTATTTGTCGTCCTCGATCAGCCAAGTCTTTTATCCAATCCTCCAAATTAGGACTTCAGTGCCCAACACTCAGCCAAAACATAATGCCCAATCCTACAGATCAGGACTTAGTGTCTAGGTCAACTGGGACTTTCTTGCACACTCAAGGTAACACTTCAGATCACAAATAACACTTAACTTTGAACCCTTTGTCAATATCAAAACAAGGTTTGATCAGGTGCTTCCGGCACCAATACTTACTTCGCCAACTCAGTTCTCTTCTTTGCCTCTCTCTAAATTCTCTCTTGCTCTCATCTCTCTTAGCTCTCTCTCGTTCTCCCAAGCTTGTTCGTGACTTTAACCAATATCAATTGTCTAGAGAACCTATTTTGCAATTCTGACTAGTACTCGATTCATAGTATTTGTGGGATCGATATCTTTTTATTACTTAATGACATAACCGTGCACTTATGGTTTGATCACATCAGCTATAATCAGATTTTCTCTTCAGTGGTGAGACATACAACAATTAAAATGGTGTTAGATTTGGTGGCACATCATGATTTGCAGATGGAGCAAATGGATGTAAAGATGACGGTTCTTTTTGGCAATTTGGAGGAGTAGATTTTTTTTATGTTACAACCTGAGGAATTTAGTTAGCCTGGGTAAGAGCCATTAGTTTGTGAGTTGAAGAATCACTATATGGATTGAAATAATGTCCTAGGCTAAAAGCATTTTGATTCATATATGATTCAAAACAACTATAGGAGATGCGAGTATGTTTGGAGCGTTTTGGGGAAGAAGCTGGGCTAAAAGTGAACCCCTTAAAGTCACAAGTATATATGGCTGGGGTAAGTGGAAGCACGAAGGCTCGATTGCTTCAAATTTTGAGTTTCCAAGAAGGTGGATTCCCATTTCGGTACTTGGGCATCCCATTGGCGGCGGAAAAGTTGCGTATAGCAAATTATGGGCCACTCTTAGATACTATTGCCAAGAAAGTGAATGCTTGGCCCAAGCACACTTTATCATATGCGGGAAGATTGGAGTTAGTAAAGACGGTCCTTCAAGGTACGGTATGTTATTGGCTTTCATGCTTCCTATTCCCAGTGGGACAATTGACAAAATTAAGACCATATGCTGGTTGTTTGTTTGGGGTTCTAAGCATCCCCCAATATCTTGGGATACTATTTTCTTGCCAAAAGAAAATGGTGGATATGGACTTAGAGATCTATGTGCATGGAATAAGGCATTGCTTGCCAAAGTGTTATGGGAAATCCAATCAAGAGTGAACTCCTTATGGATCAAGTGGGTACATCACCATTACATCAAGGGGCTGATTTTTGCTGTTGGGAGACAAAACCTTCAGATTCTCCATTGACGAAAATATTGGTTGAAATCAGGGATAAAATCAAGGGAGGAGTAAATGGAATAGGTGAGGCAAATATGAAGTTAATTGAATGGTTTGCAATGGAAAGAAAGGAGTTTGCAACGGAAAAGAAAGGAGTTGACAATGCTTACGTATTCTTTAGGCGTGCCACCGTGAACCCCCCTTGGGTGACAACTCTATGGAGGTCCGAAATTATGCCAAAGCATAGGTTTATATCATGGTTACTCGTGCAAAAGAAGATTCAGACAGCGGATAGAATGGTTTTTGAACCAAATAAGCAATGTCCGATATGTGGGCAAGAGGAGGAATCCATGGATTATCTATTTTTCAAGTGCCCTTTGCTTATGCTCTATGGGAGAAGGTTAAAAATTGGCTTGAGATCAGATTTGACTTCCAAACAATGGAGGAACTACTCGATGGGGTGCGACAACGATACAAAGGTATGAAACGAAAAGCAAAAGCAAGATTTCTTGGTATCTCAAGTGCAATCTATTACATATGGGCATCTCGGAACAAATGCAAGGTCGAAGGAGTACCTACAAATGTGGATGGAGCATTCCGCATGATACAAATCTATGTACATCGCTTTGTGGACCTCTTGGCAAGTTAGTAGGCATCAAGGAGCAAGTTGTGTTCTAATGGATAGGAGCTGTTTGGGGCGCCTACGAGCAGATTTCTTGGTGCTAAAACATGCAATTTTACTATGTAATGTGCAGATTTCTTGCGTCTCATTGTATGATATTTTGCCCATGTGTTGGGGTTGTTTTTGTGTGGTATTTTGATTGGGTTGTAGGGCTGATATGTGACTTGTTTTGTGTGGTATATTTGTGTGGTGTTGGGATGTTAGCGTGAGGTCTAGCCCAATGTTTGGGCTGAGGTATGGAGTCTCGATGTAGTGGGATGTGTGGTATCTCGATGTACTATACTCATGATATGTGGATTGAGGCTTTTACCTTATGAAACATTTTTATACAATGTACCCATTTCAAAAAAAAAAGAAGAAGAAAGAGTCAGAGGGAGAGGGGGGGAGGGGTAGCGCGAGTCACTTTTTTCACATTTTTTTGTAAAACACAGAGTAAATGTACAACGGAAACACTTTTTTTTTTTAAATTTGGGTTGAAGACTTCGACAACTCCTACTCCAAGGCCCTCGATCGTTAATCTCTTTCTTTGGGCAATCCACTCACAATCGGATAAGTACAAGATATGAATTGAAGTTACAATAAAAACTAAGTACACTGACAACTTTGAGATTGAAGCTTGAGCATTGTTGTCGGAGTATCGTTATAGCATCACGGAGCAGTTTTTGGAGTAGCATGCAAGAGTGAAACTCATAGCAAATTGTTGTCTTGTGATCCTAGTCGAAGCTCCTTATAATGGTCAGTCCGGGCGACTAATTTTGGTCGGGTGCCCCTGTCGTGCTGACTCCTCGACAAAACTTGATCCGTCAAGTTTTATCCTGGTTCGGGCACCTGGACCACCTCCAAGCGCTTGGACTATGATGTAGCCTGACTAATCGACGTATGCTAGCTCAGCCGCTCGCCCGGATGGGTCAAACTGGTCTAGGTGCTTGGATAGGCTCCGAGCGCCTGGAGCCCTTTTTCCAGCCTCTTTCAATTATGTCTTTCTGCATCACAGAGTTAGAAAGACACAAACACAAATATGTTATATTAAGATAAAGTGTAATTGACAGTCTCAGACTGTCTAATCCTAACTTTTAGGTTTCAACTGAAATCCTTGGTCGGTCCGACGCCTACTGTTCCCTTAACGCTACTCCTTTTAGGAGAAATTACCTTTTACAAAATACTTGTTTGAACTTTTGCTAGACATCCAATCTTCACTTTCGGGACTCTAGTCGTCTGATCCTCAACTTACCTAGACTTCTGTCCGTCATCCTCGATCTGTCAAGACTTCTGCCCAGTCCCTTCGACCAGGACTTCATGCCCAATTCACACGATCAGGACTTCATGCCTAATCCACACGACCAAAACTTCGTGCCTAATCCACATGACCAGAACTTCATGTCCAATCTATACAACTAGGACTTGCTTGCATACTTAGTTCAGTTTGTTAGATCACAACAAACCTTAACTTTGAACCTTTGCTAACATCAATATCAGGTTTGATTATCTGGTGCTCTCAACACCAACATATATGTGAAGAGCTTTGAAGATATATCTAGTTTTCTTACTTCTATATGTGGATGACGTGCTCATTGTTGTGAAGAAGATGAAAGATATCGACAAATTAAAGAAGTTGCTGAGCAAGAAATTTGACATGAAAGATTTGGGTGAGACCAAGAAGATTCTTAAGATGGAGATTCACAGAGACAGTATTGCAGGGAGTTATGGTTCTCTACGTAGCTATGTGGAGAAGGTGCTGGATAGGTTTAATATGAAGAATGTAAAGTCAGCGAGCACACTCCTAGCATATCACTTCAAGTTATCTAGTACACAGTGTCCAAAGACGGATGAGAAAATCCAACAGATGTCAAAGGTTTCTTATGCTAGTGCAGTTGATTGTCTGATGTATATCAAAGTTTGCATGAGACCAAATTTGGCATAAGCAGTTAGTATGTAGACAACCGGAAGATGCTTTAGTTGCTGGGTATATAGATGTAGACTATGTAGGAGATTTAGATGATTGTAAGTCTACTACAGGATACGTGTTCACTGTGACTGGAGGACCTATTTGTTGGAAGTCCATGGTACAATTTATTTTTGCATTGTCTACTATGGAGTTAGAGTACATGGTAGCAGTGAACGAAACTTTATAACTTACAGGGTTGGTCAAAGAACTAGGCGTTCGGCAAGGTGGAGTTAAGTTGTCATGTGATAGTCAGAGTGCTATCTATTTGGCGAAGAATCAAGTGCATCATGAGAGAACCAAGCATATTGATGTGAGATTTATTATCATCAGAGAGCTGATTGCTTCTGAAGAAATTCAACTTGAGAAGGTTTACACTACAGATAATGCTGTAGACATGTTGACAAAGCCTGTGACCATAGAAAAATTCAAGTATTGCTTGAATTTGATCTATGTCTCTAAATGCTAGAGAAAGGAAACTCAAACCCAGAGTTCCAGGTGAAGTTTTGCGTAGAAACTCATGTTCTTTGAAGGGGTGAATATTCACCAAAGTGGAGATTGTTGATGGGTGGCTCATATCTGAGTGAAGGCTAATGCGAGGGATGTCACAGAAGAAAAATCTATTTAGGTTTTCTCTAATAAAATACTATTATGGTTTTTCATAACAGAATTTTGTTACGATTTTACCGAGTCTGAGGTTTAGACACTATTTATAGGGATCATCGTAAACCTATTGTAGGATCAAAATAGTAATGTGGATTCTCTTGTATAGAGAGAATTCTAATAAAGCTTCGACTGTTTTGTGAAGTAGACACGATACCGAACCATGGTAACTCTTCTTCTTTCTCATGTTTGCTTTTTCTTGTGCGTCTTTATTTCGTTGCTCCTTGCGATCTCTTAATTTCTTTGTCTTCTTCTGCATTAGAGGTTGAGAGGTATTACCCTCCATCTTGAGCAACAGGAAGGGTGGTTAATCCATGGGTTAATGCATGGGGGACTGTTGGGACCGGGTGCATGTTGACAAGGATACGGGTTCGTAAATTTTAAAATATTTACGTGCAGCGGAAGAATTAGCATTAAATAATTTCTCAAATTATTTTTAACCACGTATCTAGCATGCGACCTTATGATGTGTGGACATGATCATAAATTAAAATTTTGCAGAAAGTAAACTAATTTACTCAATACCTCGCGTAACTCGAAGTAAGAGACAAGATCCAACCGTAGCGTCCCTTGGAAGCTCCGCCTCTATTCGCGTCCACGCCGAGTTCTCTTCGGGATGACTTCGCAAAGCCACGAGTTTTGTGCCGATGAGAACTACTAGATTCTCTAAAGGCACAACTAGAATATTAAGAGAGAAAGATGAAAACTAACCACCAAGTAACGGAATCAAAATTCCGGGAAGGAAGGAGTTGCGACCCGCTTCTTCTTCTTCTTCTTTGGCACCTTCTTGGTGGAGGTAGCTCACGCCAACCCTAGGAGGTGAAGGTGCGCCAGCCCTAGGAGGAGTGGACGTCGGCCCTAGGGTGAAGAGTGGCCGCCGGCCCTAGGAGGAGGAGAGAAGGAGAGGGAGAGAATAAGAGAGAGAGAGAGTGCTACTAAATCTCTTGATAACTCAATTGAGGAATTCAAGCCTAGCCTTGGTTCCTTTATATAGTAGCCTCTCCCTTGCCAAGTCTCCCCTTTAACGGAATTTTTCATAAGAAATTTATCCTATAAATTTTCTTATGAATTATTCCGTTTATGCCAAGTTTTATTATAACTAACTTTATAATAAAAACAAATACATATCTCCTTTTATTATGGAATAAAATTTACAAGAAATTTATAAATTTTTCTTATCATGGAAAAATCAATTCATAATTGATTTTATAAAATTAAAATAAACCGATCCATGGTTCATTTTAATTTCCATAAAAAGAATAAATTTCTATAAATTTCTTTATATAAATTTCTTTATATAGATTTATTTATCCATAATTTTATAAAACAAATCGCGCTTGATTTATTTTATAAAATAAACCAAATAAATTGGTTTTCTCTCCTTGTAGTGGCCGGCCAAACCAAAGAGGGTGGGCACCCTCTTTGGCCGGCCACACCAAGCCAAAACCGTTACGAATTAAACTCATTTAATTCGTCCAATAAGCCTTCAAAAGACTTAGCCATTTTAAGCTTCCGATGCGCCTCTGATAAATTCAGATTCGACTTATTTCTCTTGATCAGAAAAATTCAATTTTCAACTCGTTTTAAATCCCTCGGATTACTCGTAGTGCGTGTGACTAAATAGGCTTTCGATTTATGTTGGCCGTCTATAATCAACCAATTATAGAACGATCATGAGTGGCACCTAGTAGTACATCATGACCCCCAATTAATCGAAAGATCAATGGTTGACCTCAGAAATAATTCTGAAACCCTTCAGCAGCTCTAATGAATCGTGCCTCATTCCCTTCACCATCTTATACCCACTTGGTTCAGGACACGGTCTATGTGTGTTAGTCCCCACTAGGCTGACTATGTCACACCTAGCCCAAGTAATGTCTTTCTCGTCCAACGGATTCTAATTACTCTCATGTTTCCTAGAAATTCATACTCGGAACATGTTGTGCTCTGGCCAGAGGCTTCGAGTAACAATCCGACGATAGGCCTTGGGTATACATCTCCTCGCAAGGAGTGGTGAATCCTTTGTAGGCTGTTCAAACATCTTCGGGCACTTCGGCTTATACCCAACCATCCTGGGTCCACACCTCCTTAGAGATGCTTGCTTAAGATGTCAAAGTATATGTCTCCGTGACCAAGATGACTTGAACACCGTAAGTCAAAGGAACATCGTACTTAAGCTGCAGTAAGAACTTTCACTGACATATCTATATGTAGATTACCATATGAAGTCTTACAGCTAGTCACTCCAATGAACTAGTTCCCTTAACTAGCATCCATGTTTATCTCCGGACATCCCAATGTCACCAGCCAGTGAGAATCAGATGATTAGAGAATAACCTATGCTAGTCTCAACAGAAGTGATAGTGTCCGTATTTATCAATTCATCGACTAGGGATAATTTCAATACTTCACAATTGCACATGTAGAGATAATCACTAGTTGTGAATTCATCACAAATTCTCTCATGCTGTGAATTGTATTGCGGACATTCAGTAAATGAGTTTAAGATCCCAATCAAATACACAAACATGTATACTCAAATAGTGAATTTTCATTTATTAAAATAAATGTTTACAATAATAAGGCGATTGCCTTAGGACACTTCTCTCATATTACTAACAATTAGAGGTTGAGAGGTATTACCCTCCATCTTGAGCAACAGGAAGGGTGGTTAATCCATGGGTTAATGCATGGGGGACTGTGGTTCTAGCAAAGTACACAGAGTATACTGTAAACTTCCTTACCATCGTGGCGCAATGCCTCTAGAAGCTACCTTCCTCTAACAAGTTGTCCACCTACGCATGCGATGGTCACGCCTTCATCTTTCTCATACATAGTAGCTATGGTAACTCCCTAATTTCGTATTCGTGTATAGTCTTTTGTTTGATTCAAAAGGGAGTTGTTGCCTGCTAGTATTTAGATGGGGTTCTAGATCTTCTGTGTTCACATCTCGTGAGCGAACTAAGAAGCCACTGGATTGTGTCTACACGTCTACACAAGGTAGAGTTACTCATTGTAGGCTTGTAGTTTGGTTTATCAATTCCTTTTACTTATGATACTATTCTAAAAGTACATATAGATAATTAAATTAATTAGGAAGAGAAGATCAACATCTTTAAGTTCTGCAGAGTCTTAGACTACTGATACTATTCCCTTTTTAGAGTGAAAGTAATGTGATCATCCCCACAAGATGGCAAAAGGAGATTTGCTCGCCTCCAACATTCTCGTCAACCCGTCTTAGGGCAAACACGAAGAAGATAAATTATGGGCCGAAGACTACTAGTCTAGATACTGTGACTAGCGCATGGGAGGGCAGACACATTGATTTTGCTAAGTTTTGATCCCTAGATCTCAAGGTAACAACATTCACGTCCTAACCATCAGTCCATCTTGTGGAGACATGATCATCCCCATAAGAAAGCCATGTGGTAGTGGCAGATGAAATAAATCAATGCCTTGATTGAATTTGAATGCATTCTCTTCTCTTTTCTCTCTCATATGTATGCAATCTCTCTTCTTTTCCACTCCCCTCTTCTCTTTCCTCTCTCTTTTGGTTGCATGCATAACCCATTTATATCAAGCTCGCGTCAAGCCTAATATGATTTCGTATTAGGCCCAATATGACCCTAATATTTTTCCATATCAGGTTAATTGTTTCTTCTTCCACAATGATCGATCTCGCATTGTAACTTGATTACAACACAAATCACAATTTACCTAATAGCCCCTTTGCTTCGGCCACCAAAAAGTTATCTTGCTTCGCACTTGATTTATTCTCCACAAGCGAAGACAATCTAATAGCTTCTTGCACCGCCAACAATGGTGGAAATAGCTTCAATGCCACCTATTTAGATGTGCCATCCTTTGATTCCTGCTTCAAAATGCCAACGTAATTTAAAACACTGACTGATATTATCCACTTACCAATTCTTTATTGCGCTAAGCTCAGTGTAATTCATGCAAGTTCTCCTCCAGCTTTGGCGTAATTGGGCCTAATATATTTCATATCAGGCCTAACATGGGCCTGATATTTTTCCATATTAGGCCCATGTTGGGCGGTAAAGATCAGAGCAAGACTCAGCGCTGCCATGCCACGCATATCCAAAAGCAAGTACAAAGTAGTCTGCAATTGGAATGAAGATCTAGATCAGTATTTATGACAATCAAATCCAACTTGGTGACCAATAGAGCCTCCATGATGTGTGTGCAAGTGGTCGATTAGGTGAAGATTGGTATAGAATTCTGAATGCTACTACGGAAGGAGAGCGAACAAGGAGCAAAGACCGGTTTATCCCTTAACTGATTTTTATGATAAAATTTTTAACACCTTCGAAGAAGCATGAATATGCAATGGACGACATAATTGAACTCCTTGCAGCCTTAGAAATTCATAGGATCTGAAGTAGGTCCAATCGGACATGTCTTGGTCCATCAATGAATTTTGGTCAAAAGCTACAAATCAACCTAGAAAACTCAGATTAAAACCATTTTAAGTCCTATGAATTTTTGAAGCCGCAAAGAGTCCAATGGTATCATCCATTGCATATTTTGACCTCTTCGGAGGTATTAAAATTTTATTAGAAATATCAAATAAAGGATAAACCTATTCATATCAAGCCCATGTTAGGCCTGATATGATTTTATATTATGCCCAATATGGGACTGATATGAATTCATATTAAGCCCAACGTGGGCTTGATATTTTTCCATATCAAGCCTAATGTATGCCTAATATGATTCATATTAGGCCCACGGAGGTTAGGATTTAGTTGATTTTTCTAATAACATTTTAACATCTCTAAATAAGCCGAAATATGTAATGGATGACATCGTTATACTCCTTGCGAACTCAAAAATTCACAGGATCTGTTATGGGCTCAATTAGACTTGTCTAGGTCAAACAATGGATTTTGATCAAAACTCACCGATTAACCTAGAGACCTCAGATGCAACCATTTCAGACCCTGTGGATTTTTGAGACATCCAAGAGTCCATTAGTGTCATCCATTGCATATTTTGGCTTCTCCAAAGGCGTTAAAAATTTTATTAGAAAAATTAGCTAAAGGATAAACCCATTCATATCAAGCCTATGTTAGGCTTGATATGATTTTATATCAGGCCCAACATGGGCCTGACATTTTTTTTAAATTTATCATGTTTTAGATTTTCTTTTGTTTTTGTATAATTTGATTATTGAGACAATTACAAAATTTTCATTTTTTACTTTTTTATAAAATATGTTCATTAACTACGTTCAAAGAATTGAATATTAACATATTGGTTGTCATGCTCCCGGAGGAGCCGCTTGTCCAATATACAATTGGACAATATCTCTCCTATATGACAGATAATATGAATCCAACATACAATATAATAATATCTCAGCTGACACAACTGGCAATATTATCAAATAGAAAAGAAAAGTCATAACCCATACATCAAGACTTACCAAATCTGCATGCCAGCATGACTTACATCACATAACAACAATAATAGACCCCACAGGGGCACACAGACAAATCTAAATCACACAACCCAAATACAAATCCATAAACAGTAAAAGAAAATACATAAAGTGTCATAACGGTATAAAATCTTGAACGAAGTCGTCTTGATGGAAATAAGGATTGACTGCTGGGCTCTCCTGATGACTCTAAGTATCTCAGCTTGAAAATAAAAGTATAGCTAATGATGTGAGTCCAAATAAACTCAGCGGATACCTAAACTGTCACAACCCGATAAAGTGGAGCCGCTGGTCCAATATACAATCGGACATCATCTCCCCTGTACGACGGATAATTTGGAACATTAATACAAACATCCACGCAGTATATATGACCTCTAGCCTTAAATAAAGATAAAACATATAAGGAAATGCATCAATAGCTATAAAATCCATAAAAGCTTACTTGAGCTACTCTCCGGACAGATGCGCAGCAAAACATCACATAAAATCCAACAGAGGACTCAAAAATATAAAAACATCACAAGTCAAATACAATTCAATATACGTCCACGACGTGAAACAAATACAGAATAAGCGATATACTGAAATAGAAATAAAAAACACATGGAAGAACCAAAGCCAAAGTCGTCGGGACCTAGAATTGGCAACTGGGCTCCCTTGGCGACAAATCAACCTGAAAATAGAAACATGGTGATGGGTGGTGAGTCCAAGTGAACTCTGCGGGTATAGAGAAAGATATGCATGATATAATAAATAGTTGTACTAGCTATACAAAAATAAAATGATACCGTCTCAACGGAAATATCGGAATATGCATAACAGAAAGTACCAAATGAATGTACATACTAGAAATTAGCCTATCCAAAATCATAAAATGCTCATATCATACGAGCAAGTGCAGGGTCATTGACCCAAACACATAATATCTCTTGTATTTGCTTGTCAAACATATGCAGTAAAGAAATGCAACAATCATAATCAAATGCACAATGCATCATATGCACATGATGCAATGACATGGTCACCCCTGACACAAGTCGAGCCACCGAGACATGTCATATATGTCGGCCGAGTGAGTAGGGTTGTAATACTGTATACACTCTGCCATTACTGCTCCTGAATGACCGAGTGGACAGGATGCTGGTGGAGTAAACACGCCGCCCCATGTCATATGGGGGAGATATTTCTCTCATCTACTATGGTCTATGGAAAGAGGAGGGATCCCTACCTGCTACCACGCTCCAGAACCACTACCCATGAGCGGCCAAGCGGAGCAGTATAGAACAAATACACACACACAACATTATCCATAGAGGTTTACTTAACATCTAGATAGCATCATAAAGTTGATCAGGAGGGAAGTTACGTACCTCACTTATCGTGTCAAATTCGTAATCTAACGCTCCTCTTTCATCGATGCTCTCGATTCTCATTTCAGACAAGCTGTCTTCTCCTTGATGGCTTGCCATCATGACCGGCATACTCCTCTATCTCGAACTTCGAGAATGATGACTCACTACAAGTCACTTTAAGGTTCTTTAGCTTGTTCTGTCTTGATGTTTCTTTTTCTTACTCCTTGCTTTTTTATCTTTGGACAGTTATTGTTGACGTGCCCTTCCTCTTGGCAGTTGTAGCATCGAACCTTTCTTTTCCTTTTTAGTAGCTTTGTTGCTTGTGACTTATTAAAGTTATTAGGTTTAAGAAACTTTCAAAATTTCCTTACTATGTACGCTTTTTGGTCCTCATCGAGTGATGTGCTTGAATCTAATTCATGTTGGTGCCGAAAGCACCAAAGTCGAACTTGTGTTTTGATATATGGCAAAGGGGGAGAGAGAAGAAAAGAGAGAAAAATTTCTAACTTAAGCTCACTCTCCCCCTTTGTCATACATCAAAAATGACAAAACACACTTGCACCAACAATAACAATTAAATAAAATTTAAGTACTTAACGTGTACAAAAAAAAATTGTACTTAGAAAGGATTGTAGATTTTGGAAAAATTTTGATCTTTTAGAAAAATATTTTGAACTTAGATAAATTTTCATTTAGAAAATATTTTAAAAAAATGTACTCAAAACAAATTATGCACTTAAAACAAATTATGCACTTTGGAATTTTTGCACAAACAAAAGATTTGTACTTTGGAGAATATTGTGCACTTTAGAAAAAAATATTAGTATTTTGAAAAAAGTTTTGCACTTTAAAAAAAAATACTAGTAGTTTTGAGAAATATTTTGCACTTTTTGAAAAATGTTAGTACTTTTGAAAAATATATTGAACTTTTTGAAAAATGCAAGTACTTTTGAAAAATATTATGCATTTATTGAAAAATACAAGTACTTTAGAAAAATATTATTTTTAAAACATAATATTTTACTTGACTTGGTTTCTTTTCCAGTCTAACACAATCCTAGGAAACCTTGTTAACTACAAGGACGTTTCCGTAAGTGTCCTGAAAATTCTCCAAACTCAAGTAAAATTATTTTCAAACAGGGATTCTATAAGCAAAAGAAATAAGTTTTGAAAAAGTATTTTGAAGGAAAAATTACTTATGTTTTCAAAAGGATTTTGAAAAACAGTTTATGAAAACATATTATTTTGAAATGTTCAATAATTCTTTTAATTTGACCTCCCCTAAACTTGACACAGTCCTTGGAAGCTTGTTGACTACAAGTACTCTTCCTCTGAGTCTTTAGGGTTTGGTTCAGACAAAAGGAATTATGTAATAACTTCAACAAATAATTGCTAGAAAATTTTTTTAAAAAAAATACTTGTCAGAAAGTTTTCTTTTGACTTAGACTCCCCCTAAATTTGACACATCCTAGGAGTCCTTGTAGATCATGAAGAAGATTTTCTCTGTGTCTTTAGGGTTTATCAAAACCAAAAGAACAGTTTTGAATGACATGTTGAGTATGGTAATTTTCAAGGAGATAATTTCTGAAAATACAATTTGGAATGATAGTAAATTTTTAAAGCACAGTTTTCGAAAAACATTTTGAAGTGATGATAATTTTTTAAAGAGATAGTAATATAACAAAGTTTTTGGACCAATTTTTGAAAACCTTATTTCGAGTGATAAAACATTTTTAAAGCATAAGGTTTTTGAAAAATTAAAAAAACTTTTTAAAAGAATAAAAACACTCCCCCTGTACCCGACACCATTTGACATTATCTAAGTGCCTTAAGGGACTTTAGTGTTGACCTAAAAGGCTTGTGTCTAAATGTGTAGGTCAAACAAATTTTTGAAAAAGATATAATTTTGAAAATTTAGAATATATAAACAACTAGACAAGCATGTAATTCATAAAAATATTATTATGTTAAAGCACTATTTTGAAAATAGATTTTTAGAAAAATATTCTGAGAATTTTGAAAAATAATTTTTAAAAAACATTTTTCAATTTATTAGTCCTTAACATCTCACCCATTCTAAATGTCTTAGTACAAGCAAGCATGGTTGCCTTTTGGGTGTATCGTGAGATGCTTGAATAATTTTCCTTTAAATTTGAATCTAACACAAGTTTTAATTAAATCTTAGATTTAACATTAACTTAAAGATAAAAATAATACATCTCACAAAACAGATAAGGAAATCTGTTTTGTCACGTAGAACTGGGTGAGAGTCTAGGACCTAATAATATAGTTCAATTCAACTCTATTCAAAATTTTCAAGATTAATTCAAATTTTTTTTAAAATTAATTCAAAATTCTCTCAATTTTTTTAATTAATCCAACATTTTCTCTAAAAATTAATTCAACATGGTTGTAAAATTTATTCAACATTTTTCAAAAATAGCACGTCAAACTAAGTCTTGAATGGAATTGTACTAAGATCTAGGACTTGATTGGGTCAATTATTGATTGGTCAAACCTAGTCAACGCAGTCAAACCTGGTCATCACTGAAGTCCCTTAAGACACTTAGATAGAGGTAGACGATGTCGAGTTCAAGGGGAGTCTAAGAAAAAGGAAAATTTTCTGACAATTATTTTTTGAAATTTCTGATCGTTTCAAAATGTTTTCATACACTGCATTTTCAGAGTCTTTGTGAAAACATAAGAATTTCCTCTTTAATAAATTACTATCATTTTAAAGTCATTTTTTGTAAAAATCACTTTCAAAGTACAAATATTTTGCAAAGTACTAATATCTTTCAAAGTACAAATATTTTGCAAAGTACTAATGTCTTTCAAAGCACAAATATTTTTCAAAGTACAAATACCTATCAAAATACTAACATTTCTAATGCACTAAATTTCTTGAAGTGATTTTTTTTTAAAAGTGCATAATTTTTTTTGTGAAAGTCTTTTCTAAATGAATTTTTTTTGGCAATATTAAGTTCAAAATATTTTTTTGAAAAGTACAAAATAGTTTTCCAAGTGCACAATACTTTTCAAATCTTTTCTAATACTTAGTCCTTTACAAAAAGGGAAGAGTTCCGAAATTGTGTTATCAAAAATGATATGTTTTTCAAAAATTATACTAAGCACTTTGCAAAGGAAAAAAGTTTTTTTTGGTGAGATTCATAGATCAAATTCAATTCAGTGGGATCTTTCACTCACATTTTTTTCATCAAGAACGCTTTATGAAACTTTTTTGACCCCCGAATTTGGAGTATCCTACTTTCATGTGATTCGTAGGATTCACCAAGCAATCAATATTTCATGATCAAAGGTGTAGTACTGCTTGTGGTACCGGTCTGTGTATCTCGTATTAACAATCAAAAGATGGTCAAAAGAAAAAAAATCTCTATTTGATGGGGTTTCTTTCTATACCTATGAATTCCATTGGACCTGGAAATGAAGTATGTTTGGTTTTTTTTTGTTGCTTGAATTAACTAGAGTTGGTTCAATATAGACTGAAAATTTTTGTTACTAACTCTGATTCAAAAGTAACTTGCAATTAGTTATCTATTTTTTGATATATGGCAAAGGGGCAAAGGGGAGAGAGAAGAAAAGACAGAAAATTTTAAAATTTTAAAATTTTTTCCCTCTTTCAAAAAGAAAAGTTGAACCTTTAAGTGCATTTTTTTTTTCAAAATTTCTAAGTGCAAGCATTTTTTTTGGGCAAGTTTTTCTACGTAAAAGTTTTTATTAGTAAACAAAGAAGAATTTCTTAAAAAGTTTTTTTCAAGTAAAATTTTTTCAAAATGCACAAAGCGTTTTACAAATGCACTAACTGTTTTTTTAAAGTGCACAAAATGTTTGAAGCAAATTTCTTTAAAGTGCACAAAGTGTTTTACGAATGCACAACCTGGTCTTTAAGCAAAATTTTTTTTAAGTGTGCAAAATCTGTTATGCAAAAGTTGAAACTTGTTAAGGGAAAATTTTATTGCAAAAGTTGGCTAATTGAAAATTTTTCAAGTAAATATTTTTTAAGAAGGTTTTTTGTGGAAATTTTTTCTAAGTAAAAATTTTGTGCAAAAATTGGCTTAACAGAAATTTTTCTAAGTAAAAAGTTTGCACAAAAATTTGTTTTAAGTGGATTTTGTGTTGCAAAGTGTTTTGGTAAAATTGTTTTTAGTAAAATTAGGGCTTGCAAACCTTTTCTAAAAATTGTCTGTGTAAAATTTTCTTTTGCAAATACTTTGCTTTGTTTGGAAAACACTCAGTCATAAGTTAACACTTAGACATTTTTTTTTTAAAAACTGCATATCATTGAAAATTTCAGTGGGAGAAGTTATATTTCAGGGGGAGCTTAATAGTTTTATAAAAAGTGATGATTTTTTCCTTGTTAGACATGTGCCTTAAATGCTTGTTAACTTAACTTTTTGTACCGTGTTGCCATAAATAAAAAAGGGGGAGATTGTTAGTGCCGGAAGCACCAAAGTTGAACCTGTGTTTTGATAATAGCAAAGGGTTCAGAAATTAAGGTTTTATTGTGATCTAACAATGCTACTCGAATGTGTAGGAATAGTCCTAGGTAGACTAGGCACGAAGTCCTGATTCGAGGAATTGGGCAATAAGTCCTGGTCGAGGGCTAGCACCGAAGACCTGGTGAGTAAAGCTGGGCAATAAGTCCTGGTCGCGGACTGAGCACGAAAACCTGATCCAGGGGATTGGGCAAAAGTCCAACCGGAGGAGCCGGTTGGCAAAAAGGTAAACTCTCATGAGAGGAGTAGGTGAGGATGCGTTCCTCGTAGGAGGGAACATTAGGCATTGGTTCGACTTAGGGTTCCATTTGGGAAGCCCAAAGTCAGATCCAAGATAGCTCAGGCTGTAAATCATGCTTAAATCTATATCATTTATATGTTATTTGTGTTTTGGAACTAACCATGGTTGCAGGAACGAAGGGATGAAGGTTTTTGCTCCCAGGCGCCTCAATGGTGTGAGGCACCCTGTTTGACTAGGCGCCTGTGTTGAGACAGGCGCCCCAGACAAAGGGTAATTTCAGAACCACTCGAAGCAAAGCCTCAAGACTGCATATGAGGCGCCTGTGTTAACACAGGTGCCCCAGTTAGCTCAGGCACCCTGGTTGAGGGGATAAGCGCTGGCCAAGTCTGTGGATTGAGTTTCGCGCAGTGAAGGCCACGTGCCAGGCGACCCCTTCAACACAGGCGCCCCAGCTATGAGTATAAATAGGGGTTCACCCCCTTGGCTTCATAACAACTATTTCCTACACATTCTTTCAAGTGCTCTGCTCCAAATGTTCCGTGCTCAAGACTCAAGCACCAACGACGACCCACGGCTACAACACTCCAATCTTCCAGTCGTCGGTATAATTTTAGCTAAAGTGCTGTAAATTTTTATTCTATATTCGAACTTCAACTTGTAATTATTTTACAAAATATAGAATTGCCCGTCGTAAATGGTCAAGGATCATGGGCCTTGGAGTAGGAGTCGATTGCGACTCCGAACCAAGTTAAAACAAACGTTTTAGCGTTGTTTTTCTTTTCCGCTGCGTAAATTACTCTTAAGTTTTCCAAAAAATTTGTTGATCGATATTCACCCCCCCTATCGATTCAAACCGATCCCACAATTCATCATTTTGGCCTTTCAACACTAAGTTCTTACTTGAATGTTCTTTTTCATTTCTCAGTCCTGTACATCGGGTTTCATGTAATTCCAAGGTGGAAAATAAAATTTCTAAGATACTTACCTCAAAGTCCTTAGAGATATAGTAAGAATTGATGATTGAACTCCAGTTTGGTGTCCTCAGGAAGGTGTTAAGAGCATATCTTAATGAGTCTTAATTAGTTACCTTTCCTCCGAGGTTGGTAAGTTTAGTAATCAGTTCTTTGAGTTTTGCGTGTAGTTGAGCAACTTTCTCTCCTTCTTCAAGTCAGAAGTTGCTGAGTTGATTCCTGAGGAGATCTTTCATTGCTAGTTTTGCTTTTGAGATGCCTTCGTGATGTTCTAGAACTTTTTTCTAAGTTCCTTAACCGAATCATAGATGTCGATCTAGTTCACTTCTTGTGGCGGCAACACGCTAAGCAGATGGAACTCTGTTTTGTCATTGGCCATGAAATTAGATTGCTCTTTCTTGGTCCATAAGTGCTCTTCCTTTTCTTCTACATTTTGATCTTTAGGCACTTCACAACCATACTAATCGTTAGCAATATATCGAAATCAGTCTTAAAATATACCTCCATCTTGCGCTTCCAAAGAGTGAAGTCCCCCTCGAATTTTAACGGGTAGATGCTTGATCCGGCCATTTCTTTGTTGCTTCAGTTGACAGTTAGTCCTTCTAAAGTGACGTTGCTCTAATATCAATTGTAGGATCATATTGGACCAACTAGAGGGGTTGAATAGCCCTGAAAAAACAAAACACAATTCTCTTGCTTTCATGGCACTTTTTGAGGGCCTATGTTTGTTGGGGGCGTTGGAACTCAGTCAAACTTGATCCACTTTGCAATGGCTGAGTTGTTGATAAGGTAGCCCTCTCGGGCGCCTAGGATAGCCTTGGGCACCTGGATCCTAGTCAACCTCCAGTTGATCAGTTATCTGACACTTTGGGTGAATCTCCGACTATCTGGAGTTGAGCTCACTCAAACCCAACTCCGACATTCTCCTCAAACAGTCTTCCTCCCTGACTCTTCGTCCCTTGGACATCGTGTACGCCCTTCTCATCCACCATTGTACTCTTTCACAGTCTTCTCATCCCTCGGATGCATCGATTCCGTCGGCTCCCTTCCTGTGCACTCATTCTCATTCGCTGCATTTTCCTCTCGACTTTTTATGCTTCTAAGTTCTTGCACACTTAGGTATAAGGCATCAAATCCTAATAGGACCTAACTTGACTCAGTTGACCACATTAAAACTATCCTAAGATACTTACAATAAGTGCCTTTTCACAGGGCTTAGCAGATGGTGACTTCTTTAGATCCTTGGTAAGAAAACCTCTGACTAGTTTTGATGATCTACTTGGCCAATTGGTTAAATATGTGAACATGGAGGAAGTCTACTTCGCTCAGAAAAAGGATCTTGGAGTTTTAAATGCTCCCATTCCTTACTCGGAATGGAAAGCACCTCCACCTCCCTTGCAAGCCAAGGAAACCTATCTAAATTATCACCAGCTGATAGATCACTGAGGGGAATAGGTGATTCAAACTGTAGAAGTTGCTACGCAACCAAATCATGGCCCCAGTCGATGGTTACCCAAAACAAAAGACTGTTTCTATATTTATCACCAATTAGGAGGCCATGCCACCGAGGAGTGCTACAATCATGCTAATCACCTTCAAAGGACTGTTGATTGGTGTTCGCCCAATTGGAGGTATCATTCCCCTAAACCTTATCATCACAATACTTCCCATGATGGATCATCGCAACAACGAAGATTACTGATCAGACAAGAGTACTCAAATGCCTCCTGAACAATAACAAAGAGCATAGACACCCCCATGAGAAAAAAGCAAAGAACAAGTCAAAGGCAAGGCCAAAGCCAGGGCCTCTAACGGAACTGTTGGCATGATTTTCGTGAGGGGGGCCGACTATGATTCAAACCAAGTTAAAAAAACTAACACTCGACGATTAGAAATTTATTCGGTCAGGACCAGTTGGGAGCAGAGAGTCGGTCCCTCTATATGCTTCAACTCAGGAGACTTCGAGGGAGTGGAGGCCCGTTACGAAGATGCCCTGGTAATCCAAGTTTTGATTGCTAATTATAATGTGAAGGGAGTCTTTATTGATACAAGCAGTTCAGTCAACATCATCCTCAATACAGCTCTTGATCAGATGCAAATAGATGACGAGTTATGACCTATGACCACTCCCTTATTCAACTTCACGAGACATTAAGTGTTGGTGGAAAAAGTATCAAATAAGAACAATCAACCTCTAGGGTTTCGATGTTTGATAATATACCAAGGTCTGGTCAGTTTGACCAAGGGTTAAGCTAAACAGGACTTGATGTTTGGTAGGGTAAACGCAGGTTTGATCAGTTTGACCCAGGGTTAGCCAAACATGACCTGATCAGACTTATGCTTTTTATGAATCTCGAAGGAGGTAAAGTATCAGAGTAGGATTGGACTCACCGCCGAAGGAGCAAGAAAGTTAGGAATTGAGGGGCAGACAAGGGTGAAAAAGATAAATTTAATTATGCCAAGTTTTAAATTTCATATAACTTGTTTCAAGTGTAGGGAGAGAGGACACTACAAAAATAAGTGTCCTACTTGTAAGATTCGGACGACCCCACCGGCGGCAACGGAGGTACTAGCGCCAAGAGTTCGGAGGGACAAGAACCACATCATGTGTTTCAAGTGCTAGAATCATGAGCACTATAAGAGTCAGTGTCCAAAATGGAAGATATGCGGGTCCACAATGCTAGTACATTCGAAGAAGGTAGAAAAATTTAATTTCTACAAAAATATTTCCACAACTCTTGCAAAGTCACATGATTTTTCTGACAATTTAGAAAATGTTTATGATAATAATATTGATTTTTCTATCAAATTAGATTATCAACATGATAAATTAAAAACTTTGCTTGTTAAAATAACAGATTTGAATAATATCAAAATCTAAAATATTAATTTTGTAATTTTTACTATTAATACTGTAATTTTGAAAATTAATTATGATATCTTAAATCTAAATAATTTCTAAAATATTAATTCTGATTCAAATAAATCTCAAGATAACTCTTTAATTTTTACTAATAATTCATAAAATAATGATAAATAATTTTCAAGATAATGATGAAATATTAATAAAGAATTCTCATGACAACTCTCATAATATCAATTCTAAAAAGTCAACTTTAGTTAATTCTGAAACTTTAATTAACGAATCTGAAACTTTTAAAAATTCAATTTAATTAATTTAGAAAATTTGAAATTAAAAATTTAATCAATAAGTCAGATTTAATTAATTTAGAAAATTTATAGTTAATTAACTCAAAAATTCATAAAAATTCAGAAATAAATGTTAATTTAATTAATTCAAATTTTAATATAAATTCAAATTTCAAACTTAAAAATTCTATTCAAGGAAATGATGAAACTAATCTATAACTAAAAAAAATCTAGAAAGATTAATAAAATTTTTAATTTATTTAATCAAGATAAATCCAAATTTAACGATTCAATTAATATTTCAACCAAACAAGATAATCCAAATCTCAAAAACTCAAAATTAAATCATAAAAATCTAGAAATTAAATTCACAAATTTAAAGAGTAATAATTCAAATTTTAACACAAAAAATTCAAATTATAATAAAGATCCCTTTAATTATGAAACAATGAATAATCCAAAATTAAATACAAGAAATTCAAATAATTACCATAATATACCATTTAATTATGAAACATTAAATAAGAAGGCCAAATTAAATATCAAAATTATAAAAAGATTGACTAATTATTAGACCATAATTCAAAAATTATTAATATAAAAACCTAAATTAATTATTAAAAATTCACATCTAAGTAATTAAATTGTGAATTTTAATTATTAATAATAATAATTCAACTTTAATTGAAAATTGAAAATTTAAATCATAATTCAAAAATTCAAATACATAATTATTAATTCAAAAAAAATCAAAATTTGTTAACATGAAATTCACGGACTAAATTTTAATTAAACACTTCTAACTATGAAACTAAATAAAATTCTTCCAAATGGAACAATCAACTTAATTATCACAATTGTATCAAAGTTAGTTGACACATTCGCGTGTTCACACGATCTCTATCAAATCGAGAATTTAATACTTTATTAGAAATAAAATTAAAATGCCTTGACTTGATTGACACATGCATAACTGTCATGCTCATGCATCTGCTTATTTTTTCATTATATCTGGTATATTATTTATACTAGTTTATTTCCTGCTTAATTTAGAACGGCTTGATAGGAAAAAGATTGTTTGATACTTGCCTAACATAGTATTAAGGTAGGGCGAGATGATAGTACGTTAGAGAAGCTTGGTCTAGGAAGTCAGGAAGGATAAAGAGTATCCGACTTGCTTGACTTAGCTATGTGGAACTAGCCTAAGCTACCTCGCCACAACCTAGACTAATTAGACCAGGATTTCTCAAAAGTAAATTAAAAGTATCATTTTTTTAAAAGACTTTGTCTAAGAAAAGGGAATTTGTTCCGATACTTAAGAAGGCCCCTGTGCTTAGCCAAGACCTACAAGCCAATTATTGAAATTTTCTTTTAACTTACTACTTATTAAACCTGAATCTAACTCAAGGTCAAACAATCTATAAAAATTGAGAAAAATTAATCAAGCATCTTACAACACCCAGAAGGTTACCATGCTTGTTTGTACTGCGACACTTAGAATGGGTGAGATGATAAGGACTAATTAATTGATAAATATTTTCAAAAATCCTTAGATATTTCTTGAGAACTTATTTTTAAAATTGTTATTTAAACATAATAATATTTTAATAAATTTCATGCATGATTGTGTGTAATTATAAATTTGTTGCAAAAACTAATATATCTTTTTGAAAAATATTTGACTTATACTTAGACACAAATCCTCTAGGTTAATACTAAAGTCACTTAAGATACTTAGGTAGAGTTTCTTGTAGTTAACAAGGGTAACCAGAAGATGCTAGGTTTAGGAGGAGTTAGTTTTTTTTCATAAAAATTATATGTTTTGGAAAAATATATTTTCAAACATCTTTTTTGAAAAATTATTTTTGAAAAACTATCCTTTAAAAAATCATTATGTCTTTCCAAATATTTTTTTAAAAAAATTATTTTTGGAAAAATACTATGTTATCCCTTTTATAATATTTTTTCTCAAAAATTATTATGTCTTTCAAAAATATGTTTTCACTCAAAAAATTATTTTTAGAAAATTACTCTTTCAAAAATTATTATATCTTTCAAAATATTTTTTTTGCTAGAAAAATTATTTTTAAAAAACTATTCTTTCAAAAATGATTCTCTTAAAAACTTATTTTTTTTGGAAAATATACCCTAATTGCTCTTATTATTTAGATAAACTCTAAAGACACATAAGAAGTTTTCCATATAATTTGCAAGGATTCCTAAGATTTTGTCAGACTCAAGGAGAGTCTCGATCAAAAGAACAATTCGTCTTTTGACTCTAGATTACTTTGAAAATTTTATATTTTAAAAATTATGTTATCCTTTTCATTTGAGTCAAACCCTAAGACAAATAGGAAGATCATCTTATGATCAACAAGCTTTCTATGACTGTGTCAAGCATAAGGGGAGTTCAAATTAAAAGATCTATTATAATTTTGAAAAACACTATATTTTTGAAAATACTCTAGTTTTTTTCTAAAATATTTTAAAAATCTCTAAGTCTTTTAAACTTACTTTATTCTTTTGTTTAGAAAATCTCTAAGATACATAAGAATGTTTTCCTTATAGTTAACAAGGTTTCCTAGGATTATGTCAGATTGAGACGAATCCAAACTATGAAATTAATTATTTTTCAAAAATTAAATACATATTGAAAATATTTTATTTTGATTGGAAAATCTCTAAGATATATAGAAAATTTTCTTGTAGTCAATAAGATTCCTAGGATTGTGTTAAATTTATGAAAGTTCAAATCGACAAAGCACTTATTTTTTTTCTCAAAACTATTTTCAAGTAACTAGCTTCCCTAAAATATTTTCAAACAAGAAAGAACTTAGTTTTTTTCTCTCACATAAAAAGGTTTTTGAAAATCAAATTTCTATTAAAAACTTTTCAAAAATCACAATGTTGGTGTAAATCTTATACTCAGTATTCCTTTTTTGGCTTATTCTTTTTGATGTATGTCAAAGGGGGAGAGAGTAGCTTAAATTAGATATCTTTTGTGTCTCCTAAGTATTGACCTAAAACCCTTAGACCTTAGACCTCCCACTGCGAGTGCTTCCCGATTTACCTTGACGGCAGGTGGGAAACTTCCGTGAGGCCGGGTCGGTCGCCCGAGGTTGAAAAACCTCATTAATCATTTTTTAAAACCCTTAGACCTAAACCTAACTCAAGATTATTGTCAAATATCCAAAAGAGGGAGATTGTTGGTGGAAAAAGCATTAGACAAGAATAGTCAACCTCTATGATTTCGATGTTTGACAATATACTAAGGTCTGGTCAGTCTGACCAAGGGTTAAGCCAAACAGGACTTGATGTTTGGTATGATAAACCCATGTCTAATCAGCTTAACCAAAGGGTTAGCTAAACATGACCCGATGTTTGACAGAGTGATGAGCAAAGAACCCAGGGTTGGTCAGTTTGACCAAGGGTTAAGCCAAACAGGACTTGATGTTTGACAGAGTGACTAAACCTAGATCTGGTCAATTTGACCAAGGGCTAAGTCAAACAAGACTAGATGTTTGGCAGAGAGAAGTCTAGTCAGGATTAGATGACTAGCAAAGAAGTCCTTTTCAAGGCACCGAAGATCTAGTGAGTGAAACTGGGCACGAAGTCCTGGTTCAGGGAATTAGACATGAACACCTAGCCGAGGGTTGGGCGCCAAAGTCTTGGTTTGGGGAATTGGGCATGAATACCTGACTGACGGTTGGGCTCTGAAGTCCTCGTCAAGGATCGAGCATAAAGCTAGTGAGTGAAGTTGGGTTCTAGTGAGTGAAGCTAGTGGATAAAGTCCTGGTGAGTGAAGCTGGGCATGAAGACTTGACCATGGGTCGAGTACGAAATCCTGGCAAGTGAAGCTGGGTAAAAGTCCTAATGAGTGAAGCCAAGCAAGGTAAAGTCCTAGTGAGTGAAATTGAGTAATGAGAAACCCTAAGGAGTTGACCTTAGGTAGTAAAGTCTTGGAGAGTTGACTCCAAGCAAAACCAAGTAGGTCAAGTAGACTTACAGAAGTTGAGCTTAGGATGTTTGCTTGTCTTCAAGGAATCTGAAGCTAGAGGCAAGAAAGGAGAGAAAAAGCAAAGTAGAAAGTAAACTATAGCTTGAGACTGCTCCCAGGAGCCCAGAAGGACCCGGGCACTCGAGTGACCTAGGCACCCAAGAGTCACTTGGGCGCCCCTATGAACCGTGCACCCTCATGGTTCCCGGGCACCCCTACGTCCCGAACGCCCAATGGTCTGGGCGCTTGGGACCCATTCCATAGCTCTTATCCCCTACAATAAGGTTCGTCGAGTTGATTAGATAAGGATCAACATTGAGGGCGCCCTAGAAGGCTACACCGACGCCCGAGTGACCAATATATAAAGGGGTTCGAGCCAAGGTTTCAAATTATTAATTCCTTCATCCTACTACTCAGTCCCTATAAAGCAAAAGTACAAAGGTGAAGCTCTATGACCAAGGAGGCTCCAGGAGGAAGTGCACTGCGATTCAGACTTCTAGATTGGTTGGGATCATCATTTCTTTTTGGTTTGCTTTTATTACAAGCTATACTTAAATTTCAGTTATTTGTGCTTGTAATATTGAACTGTAAGACGAGTTTTCTCCGCAGTGGACTCATGCCCAGTACATAGGCCTTGGATGTACTGACCCTGGGGGGTTGGGAACTAAGTAAATAAATTCCGCAAGTCATTGCTTTGTTGCTTTCTGTTTATTTAATATTCCGCTATGCTACTAACAACTCTTATAGAAAGTTGAACGAATGATTGATGAGATTCCTAAAAAGTGTAAGTCAATATTCACCCCCCTCTATCGACGACACCGATCATACATTAAGTAAAGCTACTCGGCCATCCCTACATCTCCCTGTCACTTGGGGGAGAACCTCTCGAGAGAATCAGACGGATGCCTTTTATGGTAATGGATACCTCTTCCTCCTACAATGTTATATTGGGAAGACTGGGACTGAATGCTTCCTAAGTGGTAGTCTTCACATTCTATCAAAAAATTTAGTTCCCACAGGGTGACCATGTCAGGGAAGTCAAGGGAGACGAATTAGCTTCCAAGAAGTGCTATGTTGATGTTGTTCGGATTGACTCCCGCAAGGTTCAGAAGGTTCAGGAAACTTTCCTAGTTGCTTTGGATGCTCTTATCGTCTGAGCATCAAAGGATGAAAAATTCTTCTAACAGGAAGTGAAGCAAGAAGAGGTCCAGATTCATCTCGAACGAGGAAATGGGACAATCCGGATAGTTGTAGATCTTCACACCAACTTGTAATAAAAGCTGGTGGGTTGTCTTTCTTCAAACCATGACCTCACCGCCTAGTTGGCCAAAGAAATCATCGGTGATTCCCTAACTCTGATGATGCACCAACTCAATGTTAATCCTAATTCCCGACCGAGACATTTCGGGGCTAAGCAAACCTAATCATCCCAGTAGAAGTCACTAAGCTCTTGTAGGCTAGCCACTTACGAAGTTATAATTCCCAACTTGGCTCGCTAACATTATTTTAGTTTCCAAGATGGGGAAGGAAATGGTGAGTGTGTATTAATTTTTGGGATCTCAATAAAGCTTGTCCAAAGGATTGTTATCCCCTCCTTCAAATTGATCAAATGGTAGAGTTAACCTCTGGATGTGAATTCATTTGTATGCTGGATACTTACCAAGGCTATCATCAAGTCCCTCTAGCCCCTGATGATCAAGAAAAGGAGCTACTTATCAACAACTGATGGATCGATTGTTTTAGCACCAGATCAGGAGAAATATGAAAGTCTATATTGATGATATTCTCATCAAGACTGGGCAGGCTAGTGATTTAATAATTGATATAGAAGAAACATGTTATACCTTGAGAAGACAAGAGCTCAAACAAAACCCAAGTAAATGCCTTTTGTCATAAAAAGTAGATGTTTCCTTGGGTATATGGTGACTGAATGAGGAATTGAAGCCAACTTGAAGAAAGTTCAAGCGCTCCAGAAGATGTCCCCTCCTTGTAATCATCAAACATAGAGGCTGGTCGACTGTATCATGACACTATCTCGATTCATCTCTTGATCGACTGATCGAAGCCTTCCTTTCTTCAAAGTTCTTTGCATAGCTTCTAAATTCGAATGAGACAAAAAGTGTGATCAAGCCTTCGTCGAGCTCAAAAAATATTTGTCCAGCCTATTAATCCTCTTCAGGCCAGTTGCAGGAGAAAAATTATTATTATATTTATTAGAAGCCTAGTAGGCGGTCGACTTGGCCTTACTTTGGGAGGAGGGTGGCACGCAATACCCAGTCTATTTCTTCAAGCATTTATTGAAAAATACAATGAGTCGATACTCTACTTTGGAAAAGATGACCTTCAAAATAGGCTTAACCGCTCGACGGTTAAGGCCCTATTTTCTATCTCATTCAATTATCGTCCTCACCAATAGGCATTTGGGTTGTGTGTTGACAAACCCAGAGGCCTCCTAATGGCTGGTTGAATGGACAACATAACTTAGTGAGTATGCCATTCAATATTAACCTCGGATGATCATTAAAGCTCAAGCCTTGATAGATTTTATAGTAGAGGCCATCAATCTGTTGAGGCAATCTGTGGTTAGGAGTGACTAAGTGTTTTGATGTTTGGGCAAAGGGTTTAAGTTAGGTTTACCCTTGTGTTCTTATATGTGTATGTTGAGTGTGCAGGTTGTGCAGGTTACATATATGGACTTGACTAGATGGCCTCGGTATGGTGAAGGGTGGCATGGAGACAAGCTGGAGGGTTGTGTGCACCCGAGGGACCTTGGAGAGCAGGGACGATGAGCTGAGCAGCGTGGACTTCGGGGCATGCGTGAAGGATGGCATGGAGGCAAGTTGGAGGCTTGCGTGCATCCGAGGGACGGGAGCCGAAGATGAAGAGGGCGCGAAGGCAACAGTCGAGGCTACGGATGAGAAGTCAGTCGAGTCGTGAGGGTATGAGTGCTGTGTGATTGTACTCGGGAAATCCTAGGGTTCGAGTGCGGAGTGGAATGTGTTGGATCGAGAAGCCCGATAGAGGGGGGGTGAATATCGGAAAACTTTCGGATTCGTATAAGAATAGGTACGCAGCGGAAATTAACGAAAAGACACAGAGACGCAATCGATTTACTTGGTTCGGAGCCTGTGTCGACTCCTACTCCAAGGCCCACGGTCGTTGACCATTTACTTTGGGCAATTCTATATTTGGCGCAAATAAGTTACACAATATGATTTACAAAATCAAGTGCTATTAATTAAAGAAATACGCTCTTCTTTTTACCGACGTCCGGAGTAGGTCGACTCTTTCGGGGCAGCAGGACGTCGTCGGCTCGAGGTGAAGCGTTTCCGGAGCAAGGCGCGAGCGTAGAAGAACTTTGAGGCGTTGGAAGAATTGATGTACGAAGCATGGGGTCGAGGGCCCTTTATATAGGGCCTGGGGGCGCCCGGGATGTCGGGGGCGCCCCCCACGTGGCCTCCGATCCGCAGAGCTCTCGGTCGCGTCTGATCCTCTGGATCCGCTTTGACCGGGGCGCCCGGAGCGGTCGGGGCGCCCGGGTTGACCGGGTCAATTCTTATCTTCTGGCTTCGAAGTGTTTCGGTTCGAGGTGTGCGCATGGGGGCGCCCGCAGTGCAGGGGGCGCCCGCGAGCAACAGGGGCGCCCGGAAGCACGGGGGCGCCCGCAGCTTGTACTGTCGAAGCGCACTTTTTGATTGTGTGTTTGGTGTTCACCTTGGGGGCGCCCGGGACACTCCGGGCGCCCTGGTCAGCAGTTGCCTCACTCCTTTGAGGCACTCTGAGCTGCAGACTCACGTTCCTTCGGTCCTGCATCCAGGGTTAGTCCAAAACACAATAACATAATAAATTATTAGATTTATACAGCCTTAGCTGTCTTGGTTCTGACTTTGGTCTCCAAAATGGAGCCCTAGGTCGAACCGACGCCTACTGTTCCCTCGACGGGGAACGCGTCCTCACCTACTCCTCTCGGGAGAATTTACCTGATGCCAACCGCTCCTTTGGTTGGACTTTTGCCTGACGGTCCTTTGTCAGGGCTTGGATGCCGAGCTGTCCTTCGCCCGGTGCCTAGCAGTCCTTCGCTAGGTCTTTTGACTCTGGCATTCCTTCGCCAGGTGCCTAGCATTCCTTCGCTAGGGCTTGGATACTGGCAGTCCTTCGCCAGTTGCCTAGCAGTCCTTCGCTAGGGCTTTGTATCCTGGCAGTCCTTCGCCAGTGCCTAGCAGTCCTTCGCTAGGGCTTTGTATCCTGGCAGTCCTTCGCCAGTGCCTAGCAGTCCTTCGCTAGGACTTTGTATCCTGGCAGTCCTTCGCTAGGACTTTGTTTCCTGCACACTTAATGAGCATATTAGATAACAAATAACACTTAACTTTGAATCCTTTGCCAATATCAAAATAAGGTTCGATATGGTGCTTCCTGCACCAACAATCTCCCCCTTTTTGATTTATGGCAACACAATTCAAAGTTAAGTTAAAAACTTACAACAGTTAATAACAGAAGATAAAAACACAATGAAGTATGAACAGAATAGATTTAAGAAAAATTCTTTATTTTTCATACTCCCCCTAAAACCCTGCCCTAAAACCCTGAGTACTTGTGTTTTATAGTACTTAACTTTGACTTTTCCTCCCCCTTTGACATATATCAAAAATAAACATGGGTGAGCAAGGTAAAATTTTGAAAAGTTTTGCAAATCTAAATAAAAAACTTTTACTTACAAGGCTTTGCAAAAAGAATTTTACTTAGGTAAAGTTTTGAGGCCAAACTTTTCTAAAAAAGTTCAACTTTGGGAGAAAATTTGTTTTAAAGAATTTGCATACTTACAAGAATATGCTTGGAAATACTTTGTGATTTTGAAAAAATAAAATCTTTAATAATTTTCTAGGCAAGTTTTTCACCAAAAAGAACGTTAAAAGGAGATAAAAGTTTAAATAAAATTCCTTTCTCTCTTTCTTGCTCTCCCCCTTGGATAAGAGAAAGTTTGTGTATCAGAGCCCATGGGTTTTGAAAACAAAAAAAATACTTAGTATAATACTTGAAAGCATAGCAAAAGCTTAAATTGCACTTTTGAAACCAAAAAAAACATTTCGTACTTTGTAACCATTAGTGCCTTGGAAAGTATTAGTACTTTTGAAAAATAGTGGTACTTTTGAAAGATGTTGTGCATATTTTGAAAATTATGCATTTTTTAAAAAAATATAAGTACTTTTGAAAAGTTTTAATATTATTTTCAAAAGTATTCTAAAGTTAAGCAAAATTTTCAAAGTGATAGTATATATAAGCAAAATGAAAAAGAATAGTATTTTAAAAGACAATTTATTTATGTTTTCAACAGGATTTTAAAATTGCAGTGCATGAAAACATATAATTTTTAAAAAATATTTACTAATTCTTTTAATTTAATCTCCCCCTGAGCTTGACCCAATCCTAGGAAGCTTGTTGACTACAAGCGATCTTCCTCTGAGTCTTAAGGTTTGATTCAAACTATAAGAATTATCTAATAATTTTGAAAAATGATTGTCAAAAATAATTTCTTTTGACTCAAACTCCCCCTAAATTTGACACATCCTAGGAGTCCTTATAGATCATCAAGTGGACCTTCCTCTGTGTCATTAGAGTTTATTAAAATCAAAAGAATAATTTTGACCAACCTTCTGAGTATGATCACTTTCTAGGAGATACATTTTTGAAAACATGACTTGAAATGATAACACAGTTTTTGAAAAATATTTTGAAATAATGATAATTTTTCAAACAGATACTAGTATAAGAAGGTTTTTGAATCAATTTTTGAAAACCTTATCGAGATGATAATAAGATTTAGAGCATAAGGTTTTTTAAAAAAAATTAAATTTTTTGAAAAGTATTAAAAGAAACTCCCCCTGTATCCGACATAGTCTGACTTTTATATAAGTTCCTTAAGGGGTTTCAGTGTGCAAGTTTGACTATGTTGACTAGGGTTAACTCAGTTTGCTAAGTTTGACAGATTAATAACTAAATCAAACAAATCTTAGATTCTATCTAAAATGTGTCTATTGTGATATTTAACATGAAATTCACTATTTTGAAAAATAGGGTATAGTAAACTAAATTAATTTGCAAAATAGAGCTTAGTTTGAATAACTTTTGCACACCTGTTTACTTAAAAGGATAGTAAATTATGCTTTTAGGTCCTAGATATCTCACCCGGTTCTACGTGGTCAAACATGTTAACCTAATGGGTTGTGTGAGACAAATATTTAATTTTAACAAAAAAATGGTTAAATTTGAAACATTAAACCTTAGTTTTAAAAACAAATTATTTTTAAGGATTTTGAAATTAATTAGAATTTTAACTTGAATTTTAAAAGTTAGTTAAATTAAATTTGAATGTTAGATGAATTAAATTTGAATTTGATTGAATTAAATTTATTAAGATTTGATTGAATTTAATTGATTTAATTTTGATTTGATTGAAATTTGATTTTGATTTAATTTAATTGAATTAATTTTAGTTTGATTAATCTGAATTAGTTGGTTGGGTTGGACTCAACTTTTAGGTCCTAAGCATCTTACCCATTTCTAAGTGACAAAACATGATATCCTTAACTATTTTGTGAGATGCATATTTAAAGATTAATTTTGAAAAGTTAAATTAATTTTTTAAACCCAATTTAAATTTATTTTGAAAAGAGATATTTGGATCTAAAATTAACTGAAAATTTGTGTTAAATTCGAATTTATCAAAGAGTAAATTGAATTTGAATTTCAAAAATTGGCTTCCAGGTCTTGGCGAGGCACAAGGTCTTCTTTGGCCGTATCCTTATTGGATCATCAACCCTTTCCTAGACAAAGCCTTTTAGTGAAATTTCATCTTTAAAATTACTTTTTGGTAAATTCTGGTCTAACTAGTTTAGATTTTGGATCGGTAGCTTTGGCTAGTTTCACCAGTCTAAAGAGACCAAGTAGACTTGATCTTATTAGAATTGGTTTCCCTAACGTACTATCATCTCACCGCCACCCAATACTATGTCGTCAAATTTCAGTTAAGTTGGTTCAGTCCTTATACTAACCATTCCTAAATCTAAGCAAAAAATAATAAAAAGAAACACATAATTAAAACAAACAATTGTCTAAGTAAGGTCACAATTGGAGTAATACTCCGGATTTTCGAAATCAGCAAGATTATGAATTAAATTTTCTAACTTATTGACCTTATGTTTTAGGGTTTTATTTTCTTGTTTCAATTTTCTGACATTTATTTTAATTAAGTTACATGAATCAATCACATTATTTAAGGTAAATAACGGATTTTCAAATACTGTAAATTTACCTTTGTCGATTGTTTGTGCAGCATTCTTGGTAGCTCTTTTATCTGTGCATTCACGTTGGTAATGCCCGAACTCCTGGCACTTGAAGCATTGGATGCGACTTTTGTCCCTTCGTGCTTTTGGAACTGATTCCTTTGTCGCCGTCGGTGGTGTCGTTCGAATCTTACGAGTCGGACACACACTTTGGTAGTGCCCTCTCTCCCTGCATGTGTAACAAATTATATGATTAAAATCTGAATTTACACTTTTACCTTTTGGTTCTTTATTGGGAATCTCCCCCTTGATTCTTGCCGCCTCGGATCTAGGCTTATCTTCTAATTTTGTGTCTGAATCGGACTCGGGTACTGGTTGAAGCTCCTTCTTTGGTGGTTCTTTAGGAGTATTCCCTGCACTAAAATTTACACCTTCCTCGACCATTATAGTATCTGATTGATTATTTAATTCTAATTTTGAAAAGAATTCGAAATCGGTTACCGCCTCAGTCAATTCGTCGTCTAATTCTGGTTCGATTTTGGATTCGGGTTCAGACTCTGACTCGGTTGTTTGTGCTTGGACTGAAAGGGCAAGATAATTTACTTCTTCTTCATCTGAGATTTCTTGATGAAGGTTAACCAATTTTTCCCATATTTCTCTAGCACATTTGCATGGACCTACTAGCTCGAGTTGCTCCTTGGTTAGGCCACATTGTAGGATTGCAGTTGCCCTTGCATCCGTCTCGATCTTCCTCAGGGTTGGTTCATCCAGTTGGTCCCACGTAAATGATAGTCCCTCTTCTGTAGGGAGGTAGAACCCTGTTTGAACGATCATCCATATGTCCATATAGGCCTTCAGATGGAACTCCATTTGACTTCTCCAATGATTGAAGTTCTCGCCGGAGAATAGCGGTGGACGGACACTGTTCCACTCTTGGTTGGCCATTTAGTTTAACCTCGTATAGAAAAGAATTAACAGAATGTACCAAGACTTGGTCTTGGATTAGTAGTGCGGAAAAAAAATAACCAAACAAAATTGCATGAATTTCGAGGCGAAATAATAATAAAATAATAAAGAGAATTTATGATAAATTTCTAAAAATGTTGATTTTGTCAATTCTGGTTAATGATGAAAAAGTAGGAATTTAATGTTTAGAAAAAAAATTTCTCAAACTAAAGTAGCATGAATTTCGAGAAAAATATTAAAATAATAATAAAAAAAATTTATGACAAAATTTCAAAAATTGTTTGTTTTATCAATTCAGACTTATGGTGAAAATATGAAAATTCAAAATTGAAAAAGGCGTAACGAGATTGAGTTGCGTTGATTAACAAAAAGCGAACGAGATTGAGTTGCGTTGATTAACAAAAAGAAAAGAAATAAAATTAAAAAATTCGTAAATCCGAAAAAAAACTTTCAAACTGGTGGTTGCACCAAGTTTGAACTACCCCGCTCTGATACAACTTGTTGGATCGAGAAGCCCGATAGAGGGGGGGTGAATATCGGAAAACTTTCGGATTCGTATAAGAATAGGTACGCAGCGGAAATTAACGAAAAGACACAGAGACGCAATCGATTTACTTGGTTCGGAGCCTGTGTCGACTCCTACTCCAAGGCCCACGGTCGTTGACCGTTTACTTTGGGCAATTCTATATTTGGCGCAAATAAGTTACACAATATGATTTACAAAATCAAGTGCTATTAATTAAAGAAATACGCTCTTCTTTTTACCGACGTCCGGAGTAGGTCGACTCTTTCGGGGCAGCAGGACGTCGTCGGCTCGAGGTGAAGCGTTTCCGGAGCAAGGCGCGAGCGTAGAAGAACTTTGAGGCGTTGGAAGAATTGATGTACGAAGCATGGGGTCGAGGGCCCTTTATATAGGGCCTGGGGGTGCCCGGGATGTCGGGGGCGCCCCCCACGTGGCCTCCGATCCGCAGAGCTCTCGGTCGCGTCTGATCCTCTGGATCCGCTTTGACCGGGGCGCCCGGAGCGGTCGGGGCACCCGGGTTGACCGGGTCAATTCTTATCTTCTAGCTTCGAAGTGTTTCGGTTCGAGGTGTGCGCATGGGGGCGCCCGCAGCGCAGGGGGCGCCCGCGAGCAACGGGGGCGCCCGGAAGCACGGGGGCGCCCGCAGCTTGTACTGTCGAAGCGCACTTTTTGATTGTGTGTTTGGTGTTCACCTTGGGGGTGCCCGGGACACTCCGGGCGCCCTGGTCAGCAGTTGCCTCACTCCTTTGAGGCACTCTGAGCTGCAGACTCACGTTCCTTCGGTCCTGCATCCAGGGTTAGTCCAAAACACAATAACATAATAAATTATTAGATTTATACAGCCTTAGCTGTCTTGGTTCTGACTTTGGTCTCCAAAATGGAGCCCTAGGTCGAACCGACGCCTACTGTTCCCTCGACGGGGAACGCGTCCTCACCTACTCCTCTCGGGAGAATTTACCTGATGCTAACCGCTCCTTTGGTTGGACTTTTGCCTGACGGTCCTTTGTCAGGGCTTGGATGCCGAGCTGTCCTTCGCCCGGTGCCTAGCAGTCCTTCGCTAGGTCTTTTGACTCTGGCATTCCTTCGCCAGGTGCCTAGCATTCCTTCGCTAGGGCTTGGATACTGGCAGTCCTTCGCCAGTTGCCTAGCAGTCCTTCGCTAGGGCTTTGTATCCTGGCAGTCCTTCGCCAGTGCCTAGCAGTCCTTCGCTAGGGCTTTGTATCCTGGTAGTCCTTCGCCAGTGCCTAGCAGTCCTTCGCTAGGACTTTGTATCCTGGCAGTCCTTCGCTAGGACTTTGTTTCCTGCACACTTAATGAGCATATTAGATAACAAATAACACTTAACTTTGAATCCTTTGCCAATATCAAAACAAGGTTCGATATGGTGCTTCCTGCACCAACAGAATGTACTCGGGAAGGGTAACCTTAGGTATGTGAGTAGACCAGTCGACTGGCCTTAGGGCAGTCGACTGATGAAACTCACAGAAGGGTCTCAGCCTGGGACCAGTCGACTGCCCTGGGGGCAGTCGACTGGTAGGTGGCTGGTGAGTTGGCTGAGAATTCGAATGTTGGGGTACAACGGTCGAATTTCAGTGGCACCAGTCGATTGCCCTGGGGGCAGTCGACTGGTAGCGAGGGTTTCAGCCCGAGTCTTATTTAAAGATGACTTCATGGTGGCTGAGATTCTTGATGAATCTTGTCTTGGTTAAAGGCAAGATAGTAGTCTTTGTGCTCAGAGATTTGCTTGGAATTGTGGCGAGGTTTCTCCACCCACAAGGAGCAACGAGAGCTAGCTGGAGGTTATCCGGGGATTGATCCACCGATGGATTCTTGGATTAGTCACCCGTCCGGGGTGGATACCAAGTAAATCAGTTTGTTAGCATTGCTCTATATTGTTAGTTTTATTTTATTTGTATTTCCGCTGCGCTAACAATCTTGTAGAGAATTCAATGAAAAAGTGCTATTCACCCCCCCCCTCTAGCACGCCGATCGATCTATCAGTTGGTATCAGAGCGAAGGACCGCTCTTGATCGGACTAACCGCCGAGGGAGCAGACGCTAGAGGAGAAGAAAATGGAAGATAAATTTGGGGACGACATCTACACTCCGTCGGCCTACGACCATGAGAATTTCGGATATTGGAAAGCGAGAATGGAGGCATGGTTTAGAATGGAGTGGGACCTTCGGATCGCGCTTAAAGAGCCCTTCGAGATTCCAAAGGATAAGCACGGGAAGAGGCTTAGACCTAGGTATTAGAATCAAGAGCAACAAGAACAAGCAAGGGCAAATGAAAAGGTAATGGGTATATTGATTGATATTGTGCCTAACAAAATTTTAAGTTGTGTAGGAGCATACCAAAATGCATGTGAACTATGGAGCAATTTGAAAGAATATCATGAATGTCCTACACAAGTTCAAGAGCCCAAGGAGAAGAGTCAAATGAGTCAAGAAGAAGAAGAAGAAAAGGAAGTATCTACATCTTCAAGTGAGGGAGAGAGTGAAAGATCATCAACCTTCTCAAGAGAAGAAGAGGAGGTATCAATTTCAAGAATTGAGGGGGAGGAGAGACCCTCAACCGTACCGGATCAAGAGGAGGCATCCACATCATCAAAAGTTGAAGAAGAAGTTCCAACCTCCACCAAAGCCAAATCAAAAGAACATATCACATGCTTTGGTTGCAATGAAAAGGGGCACTACAAGGACAAGTGCTCAAAAGGCAAAAAGAAGGTAAAATCTAAACTCGTTTCAAATTCTTTTAAATCTAACGTGGGTTGTAGGAATGAAGAGGCCCTAGCTAAAAAGATGAAGATCCGATGCTTCACATGTGGAGAGCTAGGGCACTACCATACTAAGTGTCCTAGAAAAGGAGAAATAAAGAAAATGGAGCATCTAAGAAGATGGGAGAAGGAGGAAAAAAATAAGAGAGGAAGATCACATCAAGGGGGAACTTCAAGGGTAAGGGAGGTAATTCCTAACCCTAGGGTAAAATGTAATTCAATTTCAAGTTCCTCATTACATATTAGAAATAATGTCAATCATCCCTCCATGCATACTAGATTTAATGAAAAATGCTTAATGGTGCATAATTTTAGATTTAAGTATAATGATAGGACTAGGAGTAACAAGGTAGATCAAAATCCTAGGAGAAGCATGCATCATGATCAACCCAAGACCTCTAGACCTAAGGATCATGGTACTAATCCCAAAAAGGGAAGGAATGTGCCTAGGAAAATGGGTAGTCCTGGGAATGTCCAAGGTGGACATATGGGTTCTAAAGTTAGAACTCTAGAAAGGAAAAATCAAGTCTTGAGGGCAAGACTTGATAAATTAGAGAAAACCCTAGAGAGATTCACGGTTGGATCTAAGGGTTTGGATATGGTGTTGGGTGGCCTAAACCGTACCAATGATAGATCGGGTCTAGGATACCGATCTAAGGTCTCCCATGCCAAGGGAAAGAGATATGCTAGGATAGCATATGATTATGGCAAGAAGGGGGAGTCAAAAAATGGCAAGGAGATTTCATTTAAAGGGAAAAAGAAGGACTTAACCAAAGACAAGGTGTCTAAGGTTAAGAGTGTCAAGTTTGTAGGCCAAGAGTCACCGGTGGAACACCGATGTGGCCTAGTGATGTGCATGACTCCTCCACCTGACAAGCTACGAGGTTGGGATATTATTTATTTCTCCTAGGAAGATGTTTTACAGTTATCTATTTAGCTTAATTTTCGGGCTTCCAACAATGAAGCTAAATACGAAGTCTTACTCGCTGGTCTTCAAGTGGCTAAATAGGTGGGTGCTTCTAAAGTCATCATCCACTCAGATTCATGTTTTGAGGTCAAGAATGATTGACTGAGACATTAGATAGAAGCCTTCTCTCTATTGAGGGCAGATTTTCAAGAAGCAACTCTCTAGAAGATACCCCAGTCAGATAACTTGAAGGCAGATGAACTCGCCAAAATGGTGAGTGCCTTAGCCACTTGGACTCTGGATGACTCAATCTCTCACATAATGTTCATTGCTCATATTGACAAGGAGTTCGACTAGGGAAAACCCAACGACTGGTGGACTCCTCTTATTTCTTTCCTCTGGGCAGACATTTTACCTATTGACCAAAATCAGGCTTGGTTATTAAAGAGGAGGGCTCCTTGATTCACCCTTATCGGTGATCATCTATATCGCAGAGTGTCTCTTGCGCCTTCCTTAAATGCCTTGGGCCTGATGACATTGATTATGTCATGCGAAAATTAATGAAGGCATCTGCAGCAATCCATTAGGGTCAGATGGTCGCTTGTAATGTTTTGTTGGCTAAGTTTTTTGGCCAACCCTACAAGCTGATACAACAATGTTTGTAGCTTTGTGTGAGCATGGCCAGAAGCATCAACACCTTTCTCTTCATCCAACTGAGCTCCTCAAAACATCCACCATTTCCTCTCCTTTGATCAATAGGGGATGGATATAGTAGGAACCTGTAAGATCGATGCCGTCGATAGAGGGGGGGGGTGAATATCAACTTGAAAATTTTGTCGGAAACTTCGATGCTCATTCGTTCTAGTCAGAGAGTTAGTAGCATAGCAGAAAATAATAAAACAAATGAAAGACACAACATAGAAGACACGCGGGTTTTTACTTGGTTCCCAACCTCCCAGGATTAGTACATCCAAGGCCTAATCACGGGTAGCGCCCGTCCACTAGTGGCCTCCTTTCCAGAATTTCCAGAGGCGGAGAAACCTGTCTTACAGTTTGATTTACAAGCAAAAATATATGAATTGAAGTACAATTGTAATAACAACAAACCAAACAGAATTGATGATTCTGACCAATCCGGATCTCCGAAGCGTCGCACACTTCCTCTTGGAGCTTCCTTGGTCGCAGAGCTTCATCTCTAGCACTTTTTCTTTGCTTAGAATGCTTAGAATGATGTTGCAAGTGTTGTTCTGAGTTGAGGGGTTGAACCCCTTTATATAGCCATGTCCAAGGCGCCCTAGAGGCCTTTGGGGCACCTCAATACGCGGTCAAATCTTATCCGTCATCGCACACTTCGCAATGCTGATAAGTTCCTTACCTAGGGCATCTGGGTTCATGGGGGTGCCCTGGTTAATGGGGGTGGCTGTTTTGCCCAGCCCAACACAAGAAGCACCCTTTATCCAGGGCGCCTGGGTCATGGGGGTGCCCTGGTTAATGGGGGCACCCTGGAAGTAGTTTCCCAGGCCATCTCTTGTGTTTGCTCCCTACCTTGCCTCCAATTCTAGATACCTGCAAGACAATCAAACACAAGACAGATATGCAAATAATCTTAGCCTTAAAGATTGGTTCTGACTTTGGATTTCATACAAAACCCTAGGCCGAACCGACGCCTAATGTTCCCTTTCCCGGGGAACGTGCCCTCGCCTACTCCTCTCAGGAGAAGTCACTTTTGCCAATCGGCTCCTCCGGTTGGACTTTTGCTCGATCTTTCGGATCAAGACTTCGGTGTCCAGTCCACGACCAGGATTTATTGCCCAACCCTTGGTCAGGACTTCATGCCCAGTCCACGACCAGGACTTATTGCCCAATTCCTTGAACCAGAACTTCATGCCTAACCCTCGGTCAGGTCTTAGGTGCCCAACCCTTGGCCAAGACTTAGTGCCTAATTCCTCGGACCAGGACTTTGTGCCCAACCCTCGGTCAGGTCTTAGGTGCCCAGCCCTCGGCCAAGACTTATTGCCCAATTCCTCGAACCAGGACTTCCTGTCCAACCCTCGGTCAGGTCTTAGGTATCCAGCCCTCGGCCAGGACTTAGTGCCCAATTCCTCGAACCAGGACTTCGTGCCTAGGTTAACTAGGACTTTCCTTCGCTTTGATAAAGATTCTTTTGCTAGTCATATTAATCCTGACTAGACTTCTCTTCTGCCAAACATCAAGTCCTGTTGGCTTACTCCTTGGTCTAACTAACCAACCCTGGGTTTTTCTGCTAAACATCAGATCCTGTTTAGCTAACCCTTGTTCTAATTGATCAAACCTTAGTATATTAACCAGATTAAATCTAGGTTTGATCATCCTGCCAAACATCAGGTCCTGTTTGGCTAACCCTTGGCCACCTTAACCAACCCTGGGTCTGGTTCATTCTGCCAAACATCAGATCCTGTTTAGCTAAACCTTTGTCAACCTGATCAATCCTGGGTTAACCCTACCAAACTTAAGATTCTGTTTGGTTTAACCCTTGATCACTTTGACTAACCCTTACCTTGTCTAACACATATTGTTACTAACTTATGTATATTGTTAAACATCGAAACACTTAGAGGAAGACATCATTGATGCATCTTGCACCAACAATCTCCCCCTTTTTGATGTTTGACAATATCTTAAGTTAGATTCGGTCTAAGGGTTAAATCTAGGTTTAATCCTTTGGGAGAAATCAAAAAAAAATCTAACTTAAACTCCTCTCTCCCCCTTTGTCATACATAAAAAAAATACAAAAAAAACTTGCACCAACAATGAAAATTTTTGAAACTTTCTCTCCTCCTTTTGAAAATACTTAGGATAATAATTTTTGAGAGCATATATAATTTTTGAAAAAGAGATTTTCAAAAACTCTTACCCCTTTTTGAGAAAAACTAAGTACTTGTTTTATAACGTATAAAGAAAACATCAAGTACTTAAATTGCACCAACAATATATACATTTGAAAGTGCATGAATTTCCCTAAGTCGGACAACAATCCTAGGAATCTTATTGACCATAAGAAAATTCCTATGTGTCTTAGGGATTTTCAATAAACGTAGATTTTGGAAAAATTATCACTTTCTTGATTTGGTTTCTCTTCCAGTATGACACAATCCTAGGAAATCTTGTTAGATACAAGAAAATTTTCCTAAGTGTCCTGGAAATATTCCAAACTCAAGATGAGATGAATTTTTAAAAACTTTGTTCAAAAGATGGAAATAATTTTCACAGAATATTTTTCAAGACTAAGAATATTATAAAGAATGGTTTTGAAAAGGTATTGTTTTGAAAAGGTATTGTTTTGAAAAGAAAATATTATGTTTTCAAGAAGATTTTGAAACTATAGCGTATAAAAACATAATATTTTTGAAACATTTAATAGTTCTTTTGATTTGACCTCCCCATAAACTTGACACAGTCATAGGAAGCTTATTGACTACAAGTGATCTTCCTCTGAGTCATAGGGTTTTATTCAAACGAAATGAATTATTTAATAATTTTTTAAAAACTGGTCAGAAAATAGAATTAATTTCTCTTAAGACTCCCCCTAAACCTAACACAATCTTACGAATCCTTGAAGATCATAAAGGACATTTCCTATGTGTCTTTAGAGTTCATTCAAATCAAAAGAGCAATTAGCACATTTTTTGAAATAATTGAGGACCTCTACCTAAGTGTCTTAAAGGACTCTAGTATTGACCTAAAATGTTTGTGTCTAAGTGTGTAGGTCAAACAGTTTTCAAAATAGATATATGATTTTTGAAAATGTATTTTATAAATAAGGAATCAGGCAAGCATGAAATTCATAAAAATATTATTATGTTTAAACATTATCTTGAAAATATATTTTTAAGAAAATATCCGAAAGATTTTGAAAATATTTTGAAAAAGATTTGTCAATTAATTAGTCCTTAACATCTCACCCATTCTAAGTGTCGAAGTACAAACAAGCATGGTTACCTTATGGGTCTATTGTGAGATGCTTAAATAATTTTTCTCAATTTATAGACTGGTTGACCTTGAGTTAGATTCGAGTTTAATCAACATGTAATTTAAAAGTAGATTTCAATAATCGGCTTCCAGGTCTTGGCGAGGCACAGAAGCTTTCTTTGGCCGTAGCCTTATTGGATCATCAACCCTTTCCTTAAACAAAGCCTTTTAAAGAAATAATACCTTTATTTTTCTCTTTGAAAAACTCTGGTCTAACTATTCTAGGATGTGGCGAGGTAGCTTCAGCTAGTTCCACTTAGCTATACCAAGCTTCCCTAATGTACTATCATCTCGCCCCACCCTGGTACTAGGTTAGGCAAGTATCAACTAATCTTTTTCCTATCTACCCATTCTAAATCATGCAAAAAAAGTAAACATGAATGACATGACAAATATTTAGGGGGAAAATAAGCAAATGCATGAACATGACATTTATGCATGATTCAATCAAGTGAAGACATTTTAATTAAGTTTCTAGTAATGTATCAAATTCTCGATTTGATACATATAAGCAAATGCATGACTTGATTTATGCATGATTCAATCAAGTCAAGACATATAAGAAAACATGGGATTTATGCAGGATTTAATTAGTAATGTTTCCTAATTCCCGACCGAGACATTTCGGGGCTAAGCAAACCAGATCATCCAAGTAGAAGTCACTAAGCTCTTGTAGTCTAGCCACTTCCAGAGGTATAATTCCCAACTTGGCTCGCTAACATTATTTTAGTTTCCAAGATGGGGAAGGAAATGACGAGTGTGTATTAATTTTTGGGATCTCAATAAAGCTTGTCCAAAGGATTGTTAACCCCTCCTTTACATCGATCAAATGGTATATTTAACCTCTTGATGTGAATTCATTTGTATGCTGGATACTTACCAAAGTTATCATCAAGTCCCTCTACCCCCTGATGATCAAGAAAAGGAGCTACTTATCAACAGCTGATGGATCGAGTGTTTTAGCACCAGATCAGGAGAAATATGAAAGTCTATATTGATGATATTCTCATCAAGACTGGGCAGGCTAGTGATTTAATAATTAATATAGAAGAAACATGTTATACCTTGAGGAGACAATAGCTCAAACAAAACCCAAGTAAATGCCTTTTTGTCATAAAAAGCAGATGTTTCCTTGTGTATTTGGTGTCTGAATGAGGAATTGAAGCCAACTTGAAGAAAGTTCAAGCGCTCCAGAAGATGTCCCCTCCTTGTAATCTTCAAACATAGAGGCTGGTCGGCTATATCATGACACTATCTCGATTCATCTCTTGATCGGCTTATCGAAGCCTTCCTTTCTTCGATGTTCTTTGCATAGCTTCTAAATTCGAATGAGACAAAAAATGTGATCAAGCCTTCGTCGAGCTCAAAAAATATTTGTCCAGCCTATTAATCCTCTTCAGGCCAGTTGCAGGAGAAAAATTATTATTATATTATTAGAAGCCTAGTAGGCGGTCGACTTGGCCTTACTTTGGGAGGAGGGTGGCACGCAATACCCAGTCTATTTCTTCAAGCATTTATTGAAAAATGCAATGAGTCGATACTCTACTTTGGAAAAGATGACCTTCAAAATAGGCTTAACCGCTCGACGGTTAAGGCCCTATTTTCTATCTCATTCAATTATCGTCCTCACCAATAGGCATTTGGGTCATGTGTTGGCAAACCCGAAGGCCTCCGAGTGGCTGGATAAATGGACAACATAACTCAGTGAGTATGCCATTCAATATTAACCTCGGACGATCATTAAAGCTCAAGCCTTGATAGATTTTATAGTAGAGGCCATCAATCCCGATTTAAAGGGCACTTGGAAGATATATGTGCATGACTCCTCCACCTAACAAGCTACTATTGGATCGGGTTGGTCCGGCTAGAGGGGGTGAATAGACGGCTGGCTAATAAATAAAAGAATTGGAGGAACTTGTCTATAAAAAAAAACTTGGTTGCAACTTGGTCGTTGCTTCCAAGATGGTTAAAGCAAAAACTCTCCTTGTGGCGGAGAAGCCTTACAACTGAAGCACACTAGACTTTAGAGAGAATTACAAGAAGAAAAAAAATGAATTACATTGAATCTAAATCTCTAAGCCTATTTATAGGTTGAGTGATATGATCTTGATCGTTGATACAAGATTGAGTTGCATCTTGATCGTAGATCTAAGATTATCTCAACCAGATTTTAAACTCTAATTAAAAGAGAGATAAATATTTATCTCTTTTAATCGGCTGTTGCTTTTGACGCTTCATCTTGATTTTATCCGATCGCAGAAGAAATCTCGGCTCTTGCTTCTGACCACTTTAAAAAGATGGTAAGGCTTGACTTTTTTGATCGTAGAAGAAATCTCGACTCTTGCTTCTGACCGCTTCAAAAGGATGGTAATTTTGATCCACGTGTGAGCTTTAATTAAAACCTTTTATAAAAGCTTTAATATAAAAGCTTTAATATACGCTTTAATTAAAAGCTATAATCGGCTTTAATTAAAAGCTTTAATAAAAGCTTTAATTCTCTCGAGCTCGTCTTATTAAAAGCCATTTTAATAAAAGCTTTAATAAAAAGCTTTTATAAATGACGTCGCGCTCGTCTTGATCCAAGTCCAAGTCAAAGGCAACTTGACTGTTCGTAACTAGATCTTCTGGGTGATTTCTGACCAACCGGAATTAGGCTCACCCGAACCCGACTCCGACCTTTCGCCCCTCGAGCGTCCTTCCTCCTGGCTTCTCGTCCCTTGGACGTCGCGCACGTCCTTCTTGGTCCACCGGCGTACTCTTCCGCAACTTCTGCGTCCCTCGGATTGCACCAAGCCCGTCGGCTCACTTCCCCGCGCAATCCTTCTCGTCCGCTGCGTCTTACGCTCGACTTCCTCCGTACCTAAGTTCCTGCACACTTAGCAGAGGGATTAAAATCAACAGGACCTAATCTAACTTAGTTGATCACATCAAAACCAACCGGGGCACCAACAATCTCCCCCTTTTTGATGTGCATCAACCCAAGTTTAGTTAGGGATAAACAACAAACAAAAAATATTGTAACAGTATTAAGCATAAAAAATTTGCAATCATGTACACAACCTCCCCCTGAACTACTCTCCCCCTTTGATCACAGCAAAAATGGGACAAAAAATAGGGAAGGGAAAATATAAATTTCACTTAATTTTTTTTATTATTAAATTCATACAAATATGAAAATTATTTAACTAAAATCCTAATAAATTCATGATAAGTATGCCAAGTACTCAAAAATATAAAATTAATTTTCTCTAGTAAACTCCGATCAAAATAATTTCTTAAAAACATTTAACAAATGATAAAGGACATAAAGAAACAAAATATTGGTCAGTTTTGTTTTTCATAAATACCAGAAAATTAATTCAATATTGATTTTGGGACCCAAAATAAATTTTCATCTACGGGGTTAATCAAAAACTTTGGAGGAATATAATTTCTAGGAATTTTTCTAAGCTGACCCCCTATGATTTTTAACATACCAATTCAGATTTTTAGGATAAAAATTCTTTTTAATTCTTAAACATGCAATATCATTTCCTAATTTCTCCACTAAATTCTTCAAATTTTCATTTTCTATTTTCAGTTGGTCGGATAGAACAGATGAGCATACAGTGCCAAATCTTTCTTTTAACTCAGAGTTTTCTATCTCCAATTTATTCATTGACTTAAGCATGGATTTTATTACCGAGTAGATTCGAGCAGGTGGAAGTAGACATACCTCACTTACCGGATCGATTTCGAAGTTAGGATCTTTCTCTTCATTGCTGCTTTCTCCCGAGGTGCTTTCTTCATCTTCATCTTGGTGGCTTGCCATCAATGCAAGTCCGACAAATTCTTCGGCTTTCGATTCATCTGACGAGGTCTCGTCCCAGGTGGCTTTTAGTGCCTTTTTCTTCTTTGGCTGGTTCTTGAGTTTAGAGCACTGATCTTTAAGGTGTCCCTCCTTATTGCAGTTGTAGCATCGGACCGTTCGTTTTTTCTTTCTTTGCACCTTTTTTGAGCGGTTAGTATTAATGTATTTACATAATTTTCTTACCGCTAGTGCTGTTTCTTCATCATCCGCTGAAGATTCTTTATCGAGTTAGATCTTCCTTGTTTTTAGCGCAATATTGTCAGCTTTCCTGTTCTTTTCTACAAAGCGTGATTCGTGAAGTTCCAAAGTAGAAAACAACTGTTCTAAAGTACTTATTTCTAGATTTTTTGAAATATAATATGCATCGATTACCGAGGTCCATTCCGGGGTTCTCGGAAATGCGTTTAGAGCGTACCTTTGAGCATCGCGATTAGTTACCTTTTCTCCGAGATTTTCGAGGCTTGTGATTAGTTCTTTTACCTTTGCATGTAATCTCGCAACAGATTCTCCGTCTTCCATCCGTAGATTGGTCAGTCGGCTTCGAAGAACATCTCGTCGCGCAAGTTTTGCTTCCGAGGTTCCTTCGTGGAGTTCCAAGAACTTTTCCCAAAGTTCCTTCGCCGATTCGTACTTACCGATCTGGTTCACATCTTGCTCTGGGAGGACGGTCAGCAGATGAAATTCTGTCTTTCCATTTGCTACAGCATCAATTTGTTCCTTCTTGTTCCAAGAATCAGGATCCTTGATCTTTCCTTCATTGTCTTTGGGAGCTGCATAGCCATTTTTCATAATAATTAGTAATTCATAATCTGTAGTAAAAAATATCTGCATCTTCCGTTTCCATGCCGCGAACTCCCCCTCAAATTTAGGCGGGTATATTGCTAGTCCAACTATCTTAAAATTTGCTGCAGTTGGCGGTTAGTCCTTCTGCGGCGGCCTGGCTCTGATACCACTTGTTGGATCGGGTTGATCCGGCTAGAGGGGGGTGAATAGACGGCTGGCTAATAAATAAAAGAATTGGAGGAACTTGTCTATAAAAAAAAACTTGGTTGCAACTTGGTCGTTGCTTCCAAGACGGTTAAAGCAAAAACTCTCCTTGTGGCGGAGAAGTCTTACAACTGAAGCACACTAGACTTTAGAGAGAATTACAAGAAGAAAAAAAATGAATTACATTGAATCTAAATCTCTAAGCCTATTTATAGGTTGAGTGATATGATCTTGATCGTTGATACAAAATTGAGTTGCATCTTGATCGTAGATCTAAGATTATCTCAACCAGATTTTAAACTCTAATTAAAAGAGAGATAAATATTTATCTCTTTTAATCGGCTGTTGCTTTTGACGCTTCATCTTGATTTTATCCGATCGCAGAAGAAATCTCGGCTCTTGCTTCTGACCACTTTAAAAAGATGGTAAGGCTTGACTTTTCTGATCGCAGAAGAAATCTCGGCTCTTGCTTTTGACCGCTTCAAAAGGATGGTAATTTTGATCCACGTGTGAGCTTTAATTAAAACCTTTTATAAAAGCTTTAATATAAAAGCTTTAATATACGCTTTAATTAAAAGCTATAATCGGCTTTAATTAAAAGTTTTAATAAAAGCTTTAATTCTCTCGAGCTCATCTTATTAAAAGCCATTTTAATAAAAGCTTTAATACAAAGCTTTTATAAATGACGTCGCGCTCGTCTTGATCCAAGTCCAAGTCAAAGGCAACTTGACTATTCGTAACTAGATCTTCTGGGTGATTTCTGACCAACCGGAATTAGGCTCACCCGAACCCGACTCCGACCTTTCGCCCCTCGAGCGTCCTTCCTCCCGGCTTCTCATCCCTCGGACGTCGCGCACGTCCTTCTTGGTCCACCGGCGTACTCTTCCGCAACTTCCGCGTCCCTCGGATTGCACCAAGCCCGTCGGCTCACTTCCCCGCGCAATTCTTCTCGTCCGCTGCGTCTTACGCTCGACTTCCTCCGTACCTAAGTTCCTGCACACTTAGCAGAGGGATTAAAACCAACAGGACCTAACCTAACTTAGTTGATCACATCAAAACCAACCGGGGCACCAACAGCTACGAGGTTAGGATATTATTTATTTCTCCTCGAGAAGATGTTTTACAGTTGTCTATTTAACTTAATTTCTGGGCTTCCAACAATGAAGGTAAATACGAAGTCTTACTCGCTGGTCTTCAAGTGGCTAAATAGGTGGGTGCTTCTAAAGTCATCATCCACTCAGATTCATGTTTTGAGGTCAAGAATGATCGACTGTGACATTAGATAGAAGCCTTCTCTCTATTGAGGGCAGATTTTCAAGAAGCAACTCTCTAGAAGATACCCCAGTCAGATAACTTGAAGGCAGATGAACTCGCCAAACTGGCGAGTGCCTTAGCCACTTGGACTCTGGATGACTCAATCTCTCACATAATGTTCATTGCTCATATTGACAAGGAGTTTGACTAGGGAAAACCCAATGACTGGTGGACTCCTCTTATTTCTTTCCTCTGGGTAGACATTTTACCTACTGACCCAAATCAGGCTTGGTTATTAAAGAGGAGGGCTCCTTGATTCACCCATATCGGTGATCATCTATATCGCAGAGTGTCTCTTGCACCTTCCTTAAATGCCTTGGGCCTGATGACACTGATTATGTCATGCAGAAAATTAATGAAGGCATCTGCAGCATTCATATTAGGGTTAGATGGTCGCTTGTAATGTTTTGCTGGCTAATTTTTTTGGCCAACCCTACAAGCTGATACAACAAAGTTGTAGTTTTGTGTGAGCATGGCCAGAAGCATCAACACCTTTCTCTTCATCCAACCGAGCTCCTCAAAACATCCACCATTTCCTCTCCTTTGATCAATTGGGGATGGATATAGTAGGAACCTTCCCGACCTGGATATAGCAGAAGAAATTTCTCTTGGTTATTGTTGACTATTTTTCCAAATGGTTCGAAGTTGAGACTTTAGCACGGATAACTGAAGAAGCAGTGATGAAAGTTTTCTGGCAAAATATTATTTGTCAATTTGAAATTTTGTACAAAATGGTATCTGATAACGGTCGGCAGTTTCAAGGTTGGAAGCTAAGGGAATGGTGCGAGGGACTCAACATTCAACAAGTCTTCATGTTAGTAACTAACCCCTAAAGTAATGGACAAGTAGAAGTGGTCGACCAGAAAATCATTCATGGCCTCAAGATCAAGCTGGACCATGTGAAAGTAAGTTGAGTTGAGGTTCCTGAGTATTCTTTGGGCATATTGGGCAACCCTGAGAGAGAGCATTGGTCAAACTTTATTTCACTTAGTTTATAGAGGAGAAGCCGTGGTTTAGGTTGAGGTGGGAGATGAATCCATTCAAAGGCATATTTATGAAGATGAAAGTAATTCTCATGGTCGACTTCTTGATCTAGACCTCATAACAGAAGCCAGAGATAGAGTTGCCGCTCGGCTTACGACCTATAGATAGTGGATGAGGCAAACGTACAATAGAAGAGTCATTCCTCGGTCATTCCAAGCGGGTGATCTCGTATGACAAAAAATCAAACCGATCGGTGATGTTAACAACTCAAGCTAGAATGGGGAGGTCATTACCAAATCATCAGCAAGCTAAAAATTGGGAGATATTATATTCATGATCTAAATGGGAAGAAATTGGATGGACCATGAAGCGTCATTTATCTACAACCCTACAAGACCCAATAAGTATCCTTAGATTTATTTGTTTTTGCTCTATGCTATCTTATGTATGCACTCTTGTAAATGAAATGCTCAAGGTTAATCAACTTAGGATAATGAAACTCTGTTCTAGGTCCGAAAGGGCTCAACCTTCTCGAGTGAGAGATAATAAAGGTTCGAAAGGGCCTAGCCTCCCCATGTGGGAGCTAATAAAGTCAAATGAGAAAGGTCCAAATGTAGCGACCCGCCTTCTCTACCTTAGACGGATCGTTACTTTATCTACTTCTTGACTCTAATGCACGACTAAGAATGCGGAACTTCTTTTTTTTTCTTTTAAATTCATCCAGGGATGATATTCTAACTCTAATAGTCATGCATGATACAATGGCATACTTCCTTTCTCTAGAACCTCACTGCAATGGTACCAGTCGACTGCGATCTAACCAGTCGACTGGTATCGGCCACAGAAAGTTTCTGGGCGCGGCACCAGTCGACTGGCCTCTTGGCAGTCGACTGATGCATCGAACAGAAGCTACTGTTCGATAGGTCAGTCGACTGATACTGAACCAGTCGACTGGCACGCCTGAAAACCTGAAATTCAGATTCGAAACCTTGTTTCAAAACTCCACCAAACATATAGTTTCAAGTCATACAAAGACACAACACCATTTCTATACTCTATACTAGTTTCCTAAACATATTAGCCAATCAAAACAACTTCATAAACTCAAAATTAGAACTTTTGCGGAAGTAAATAAGTTATGAAAATCTATAAGAACTTTAAACTAGAGTTTTGTACCAAACTTCACTCCTATGCATTCTTAACACTAAACACATGTTCTATAAGATTACTAAAGCATTGTGAAATGTGAATGCAACTTTTCTAAGCATAATGAAGCAATAAAAACTTGATTCAAAGGCAAACTAATACTATCTTGGCACATGCATCAAATAACTCCATCAAAGTATCAATATTCAAGACTACTCATACTTCTACTCATCCAATGCAATCATGAGGACATGTATGCTAAATAAAATGACATGGAATCTTTACTCATGGTTTTAAGACATGCAAAATATCTAAAACGCAAATACTTGGATAAATGCTATATGATCTAACTTAAACTAAGACTCTATAACAAATGTATTTTGAGTCTTTTATTCATCTTGTCCCAAGGACCTCTCCAAGGTCAGCCACCACACACACGTCACTCAGCACCGCCTCGTCGCTTCCTTCAGAATTGCTTGCCTTTACCTTTACCTGCAGTAAGAGGAAATGCAACTAATAAGCAAAAAGCTTAGTAAGTACTATCTAGCTCACAAAATCTCGAAAATGTGCAAACATGCTTTTTAAACAATGTGAAATCACATGAGATATTCTTATGCTTAAAAGAAAACACTAAACAACATGTATGACTCAAGACATGCATACTAAAGCACTAATAAGTCTTAACTTACTTGTTCTTGGCTTAACTTGAAACTTTAGCAATTCTTTGACTTTTAAATCTTTCTTTAACTTTTTGAAAACTTTCTTAACTTTAGAAAAACTTTGCTAAAGCATATACTTGAAAATAATAACTCACTTGGATCCACTTAAGACGTAAGTACCATCTTATGCGCGTTCCCTAAAAGGTTGGGGTAGCGAGCCACCAATCCTAATAGAGCAGACCTTGGTCTACCAGGGCCAAGACCTTGGAATTGGACACCTGGATTTCTTTAACGACGCCCTTGGACGCCGGGTACTGGCCTTAGAAAGTAAAATACTTACTTTACTTATTTTGAATGCCTTGGCATTTTTACGAGCACCTTGTGTGCTCAAATCCCTAAGTCTTGACTTTTGGGGATTTCTTAAGGCCTTGGCCTTTTCTTTTCTTATCTTTATCTTCTTTTCTTTTCTTATAGCTTTCTTAGACCCTAAACTCATATAGGGTAATTAATTAACTCATACAAGCATGAATCAAACTAGGGTTACATGCATAAATCACAATCTAATGGAAAAATCGCATTTTTAACTTTCTAACGGGAAAAACTTGCAGAAAAACCGCCTCTTACCGCAGGTGAGCAGTACTTACCTTGATTTCTTGGACTTACGACCGAAATTGGCGTTGGGTGTTCCGGAGAAACTCGGAGTCTCGGAGATTTCTTCGCGCCTACGCGTTCTCCTCGTCGAGACGAACACAACGCTCCGCTCTCCTTGATCCCTCCTTGGCCGGCGCCCCTTGGAAGAGATGAGGGAAGAGCTTGGGCGTGCGCACAAGAGAGGGAAAGAGGGTGGCGTGCGTGTGTCGCGCGGCTAGGGTGGGGAAAAGAAAAACCAAAAATCTAATTTCCTCTCTTAAATCATCTATTTATACTATCTTTATGAAAAAAATGTAACTACTCTATAAATATATTTCTCTCCATCTTTTGTTGTGCTTGATACCCTAGCCCAGCCGGTCACCCGCGCGCCCTTAAGGGCTGGCCCCCCCTGTGGTCGCGAGTTCGAACCCCCTGCTGCCTTTTAAAGTTTTTCCTTTTTAAAAAAATACTAAACGGACTCAGAAAAATCCACAAAAATATTCTAAAAATTTCTAAAAATCTAAAGAATATTTCTAAAGTATTTTTTAACTAATTTCAAGGACGTTAAGGACTTGAGATGGAAATTTTGGGGCGTTACACCAAAAGGGCTCAGCCTCCCCGAGCGAAAGCTAACCGAAGGTCGGAAATGATAGATCGACAGGCGTGCTAGAGGGGGGGGGTGAATAACGCTTTTTCGTTTACGTCTCTACAAGGTTGTTAGCGCAGCGGAAACAATAATATGCAAAGGACAATAAAAACAATGCTAACAATCTGAATTTACTTGGTATCCACCCAAATGGGTGACTAATCCAAGGATCCACACACGTACTCCACCTCCACTAAGAAAAATCTCCTTCAGGTGGAGAAACCTTTACAGAATGTTGTCTTCCTCTTTACAGAATATAGTGATTGAAGAGAGAGGAAGATGAGAATGCTTTTTGCACGAGCAGCACTTCGTTACAGTACGGAACCGTACCATTCAAGTGCAAAAGGTTCTCCTTTTATAAGAGAATAGGACAAACTCGCAGTTTGTCCAACCTCGCACCAGTCGACTACCCCTGGGGCAGTCGACTAGCCTAGCATTAATTGCTAGCCAACGTCTAGCCAACGGCTAGTTTTCAGGGTACACCAGTCGACTACCTCTGGGCCAGTCGACTGGTAGAAGGCTGAAAACCTTCTGTGAGTTTTGGCAGTCGACCGCCCTCTGGCTAGTCGACTGCCCACATACTTCCAGCCATTCTTCACATACTCCTTCACGTGTGCCTTTAGGTTCACCCCCTTGGTTCGCCCCTTGAAGTCATTTTCCTCTGGCTCTCGTCCCTCGAATGCGCACACAAGCCTTCCCTTGGCTTGCCTCCATGCCACCCTTCATGTGTGCCCTTGAAGTCCACTTCCCGGCTTGCTCTTGGAGTCCTCCTCCCTCGACTCTCGTCCCTCGGATATGTTCACCACATGTGATTTTCCAAGTCCTGCAAACTCAATCACACACATCAAATACAACATAACACTCTAACCTTAAACATATTCACACACACATCAAAACCATGATCTTCCAATCATTTTAGGGTTGATTGCCTCAACAATCTCTCCCTTTTTGATGTGTGGCAATATGTTTAAGTTTAGAGATAAATAACAACCAACAATATTAGTAACAATAGATAGCAATTGAAAAACATAAGACATAGCAAACCTAAGAGGTAACCTCCCCCTTAATCCATGTCTTCTCCCATTTTCAATTCTACTCATAATCCAAGTTAAGTTTCCACTTAGCACTAAACAACATTAAAAAAATGTAAGACATATTAAAACCTAAGATGTAACCTCCCCCTTCATCCATGTCTTCTCCCATTTTCAATCATCCAAGGTCTAAGTTAGACAAAATACTTTAAACCATCCATTTCAAGTCCAAAATTCTAACTTAAACCACCCATTCTCCCCCTTTGACACCATCAAAATGATTGTCTCAAGCAACCCAACCCTAGGGCATCAAATGAGAGAAAGTTAGATTTCTAAAAGAAATTACAGAATCTGAAAGCATGTGTGCCAGTCGACTGCTCGTGGGGCAGTCGACTGATACTCTGTTAGTGGCATTTTTCAGGTTCTGTGTCGAAATTCAGAAACGTCCAGAAAAATGTAAAAAATTTCAAAAATTCTAAAAACATGCAGACATGTTTGAAATGATATACTCTATTAAGGAAAAATATCAGTCCATATAAAATTTCAAACATGCATGACTTTTGATAAAAACTTAAAATTCTTGAAAACCACTAAGTTTTGTATCAAAATTACAATCTAATTTTGCAATCAAATATGTTTTAAAAATATGGCAAAGCATATAAAACATAAAATGGTTTTCAAAGTTTTAAAATGTCCAACTATGATCTTTGGGCAAAGTGTCCATTAATTAAACACTTGTCTTCCCCATAGTTGGTCTAGTTTTCATATTTTGATACTTTTAATGATTCAACAATATGCCAAAAGTGTTGGGACCGGGTGCATGTTGACATGGATGCGGGTTCGTAATTTCAAAATTAATTACGTGCAGCGAAAGGTTTAGCATAAATAATTTCTCTAAGTCATTTAACCACACATCTAAGCATGCAATTTTATCTTGTGTAGACATTATCATATATTTGAAATTTTGCAGAAACGTAAACTAATTTACATATTACCTCGCGTAACTTGAAGGAAGGGACGAGATCCAACCGTAAGCATCCCTTGGAAGCTCCGCCTCTATTCGCATCCACGCCGAGTATCTTCGGGATGACTTCGCAAAGCCACGAGTTTTATGTTCTCGAGAATTACTAGATTCTCTGAGAACGCGACGAGAAAAACCAAGAGAGAAGTCGGAAGACTAACCACAAAAGGATGGCTGGTTGGTGCTCCTTCTTGGGGCTAGTTGGCGCATGGCAAGAAGGGGAGAAGAGAAGGAGAGAAATAGAGGGAGAGAGCCTATGTCTTCGTCTCTTCGATTATCACCCAAGTCTTACCTTGGGTCCTTTATATAGTGGCCTCTCAACCATCAAGCCTCTCAAATATGGAATAACTTATTCCATCATGCCAAGTTTGATTTGATATCATGGTTAAAATCATATTTTAATTCATGATAAAAATCAATCAAGTCTCTTCTCTCTTATGGAATAAATTTCCTTATCATGGTAAATCAATCCATGATTGATTTTATAAAATAAACCAATCCATGGTTCATTTTAATTTCCATGAAAAATAAACCAAACCTTGGTTTATTATATAAAAATTTATATCATCCATAATTTTATAAAACAAACCACACTTGGTTTATTTTATAAATTGAACCAAAAACTTGGTTCTCTCCCTTTGTTGTGGCCGGCCAAGAAAAGAGGATGAATGCCCTCTTTGGCCGGCCCATCCAAGCCAAGCTCCAATGAATTAAACTTATTTGATTCATCTATTAAGTCTTTAAAAGACTTAGCCATTTTACGCTTTCGATGCGTCTCTGAAAAATTCAGATTCGACTTATCGTTTGGCTCAACCAAACTTAATCTCTCTTGATTGGAAAATCTAATTTTCAACTCGTTTTAAATCCCTCGGATTACTCGTAGTACGTGTGACTAAATAGGCTTTCGATTTATGTTGGCTGTCTATAATTAATCAATTAATTATAGAACGATCATGAGTGACACCTAGTAGTACATCATGATCCTCAATTAATCGAAAGATCAATGGTTGACCTCAGAAACAATTCTGAAACCCTTCAGCAGCTATAATGAATCATGCCTCATTCCCTTCACCATCTTATACCCACTTGGTTCAGGACATGGTCTATGTGTGTCAGTCCCCACTAGGCTGACTACGTCACACCTAGCCCAAGTAACGTTTTCTCGTCCTACGGATTCTAATTACTCTCATGTATTTAAGAGATTCATACTCTGAACATGTCATGCTCTGGCCAGAGGCTTCGAGTAACAATTCAACGATAGGCCTCGGGTATACATCTCCTCGCAAGGAGTGGTGAATCCTTTGTAGGCTGTTTAAACATCTTCGGGCACTTCGGCTTATACCCAATCATCCTGGGTCCACACCTCCTTGGAGATGCTTGCTTAAGATGTCAAAGTATAAGTCTCCATGACCAAGATGACTTGAACACCGCAAGTCAAATGAACATCGCACTTAAGCTGCAGTAAGAACTTCACTGACATATCTATATGTAGACTACCATATGAAGTTTTACAGCCAGTCACTCCAATGAACTAGTTCCCTTAACTAGCATTCATGTTTATCTCCGGACATCTCAATGTCACCAGCCAGTGAGAATTAGCTGATTAGAGAATAACCCATGCTAGTCTCAACAGAATTGATAGTGTCCGTATTTATCAATTCATCGACTAGGGACAATTTCAATACTTCACAATTGTACATGTAGAGATAATCACTAGTTGTGAATTCATCACAAATTCTCTCATGCTGTGAATTGTATTGCGGACATTCAGTAAATGAGTTTAAGATCTCAATCAAATACACAAACATGTATACTCAAATAGTGAATATTCATTTATTAGAATAAATGATTACAATCATAAGGCGATTGCCTTAGGACACTTCTCTCATATCACTAACAAACTCCCACTTGGCCTAATGTCAATCGCTACGGTACCCAAGGCTCTAACATGACCCTCAAACTTACTTTGAGGCAAGACCTTAGTTAAAGGATCCGCTAAATTCCTTTTAGTGGGAATTTTCTCAATTTGTATATCATTCCTACTTATAATCTCTCTGATCAGATGATAGCGGCGAAACACATGTTTGGATCGCTGATGAGACCTTGGTTCCTTCGCTTGTGCAATAGCTCCATTGTTGTCGCAGTAAACCGCTATTGCTTCATCAATGGTTGGAACCACACCAAGTTCTGAGACAAACTTCTTGATCCAGACTGCTTCCTTTGCTGCTTCCGAAGCTGCAATATATTCTGCTTCCGTGGTAGAATCCGCTACGGTGTCTTGCTTGGAACTCTTCCAACTTATTGCGCCTCCATTCAAAATAAATACGTATCCAGATTGAGATTTGGAGTCATCCGGTGATGTAGTAGATAATTTTAAACTTAGCAGAGATTTTTTTTTTTAAGCTCCAGTGATGTAGGATTAAGGCTTTTAGATAGAGAGAAGTTGAAGTAGATGTAGAAATAAAAAAAAGTAATGAAAAGTAGAAGAGTCTCAATCAGAAGCTGTAACCGGTAGTTAATTTAGGTTTGGTTCAATTAATTTAAATTAGACTCAAGTTTAGTTTAACGAAATTAGGTTAGTCCAATCGGTTTTGGTTCAAACAATTAGTTGGTTTAACCAAATTAGTTTGATCAAATAATCCGAACTAAACTAACGAATTTGATCACTATGTTGAACCCTAACTTAAATAGGCTTAAGTGAAGCAACCACAGTAAGATATACAAATCGATCAGACCAGTAGTATAAGTAATTGTAACTACTAAAGTAAAGGGAACTTATTATTTTTGGGTGCTTCTTTCTGTGCATATATTTGTGAATTGAAAAAAAGAAAACTAGTTTTGTTACTGGTTTTTGTCAGTTTTGTACTGACTATGTCGTTTTTCAATTCCAAATGTCGCATGAGATGTGCACCACGATTCGTTGCTATGAGCGATGTCGTGAGCTAATGGAGCAGATAGAAGAAGTTGACTATAGTCCGATTCTTGGAATCCAAGGCAATATTAGAAAATTGGATCACTATTTTGGAAACTCGAGCAGGAAGAGTTCCCAATCTTGGATGACTATAGAATTGGAGCATTGATTTGTTTATTGCCAAAGCATGCGAGAGAAGTTGCACATCACATATGGGGGTATCATGAATGTCGTATCTCATATGCTGAGTTATGTAAACAGCTACTTCGCCATGAGTTCCTAGAGGATCTAGAAGAATTTGAGGAGGAAGATCCCGAAATGTTCGAGGAAGATCCGGAAATATTTGAGGAAGATCTTGAAATGCCCGAGGAAAATCCTGAAATAGATGAGGAAGATCCTGATATTGTAATGATTTAGGAAGATCCTGAAATGTTCGAAGAAGATCCCAAAATGTTCGAGGAAGATCCGGAAATGTTTGAGGAAGGTCTTGAAATGCCTGAGGAAAATCCTGAAATAGTTGAGGAAGATCCTGATATTGTAATGATAGAGGAAGATCCTGAAATATTAGAGGAAGATCCGATAGAATCTGTAGAAGATCTCGAGACTGGTCGATTAGAGATGAACGAGAGAGTGATATCCACTGCCATAATATTTTTTATTATGGGAATGATGTCAACCTATCTAGTTCATTAAATTCTACTGTTTGTTGTACGAACTTATTAGGCCTATTAAATAAAGTTGTGCTATGTGTTAACTGACTTGACAAATGATTAGTTCGTTTAATGGGATGTATATAATATAATTGATAAATGTTAATTAGACTTGATTTCGTAAACCAAGTCTAACATAGAGTATAAGATATGTGTGGATAGAGATTTCGAGAAAGTGGGAAAAAAAGAGAGAGAAGAGATAAAAGATGATAAAGTAATGAGTAGAAAAATGACTAAGATTAGAAGATAACTGAGGGAGTAATTGGATAAATGTTTTATGGATGGAGAAGTAAGTGTTGCTGAGAATAGAGCATCAATAATGACAACAAAGAAATGATCTGTGACATTAGTGGAAGATAACTATGACATTAATTTTAGGTTCGAGGACGAACTTTCACGAGGTATGGAGGATTGTAACACCCCACTAAAATTCCCTTCAATATTATCCCTAATATTGAGTATAATTGCATGAATAATAGCCATATTGAGTATGATTCATGAATGATAGTTAGAGTTGTGGTAATTTTAGTGTAAGTGTTAATGGGCCTTATATGAGCTCTAAATAGTGGAAATTCCTAATGGGTCTTAAATAGCACTTCGTTAGTTATCCTAATGGGCCCCATGAGGATAAAAGAAATAACACATCATGTAATGAGCCTTACTTTAGATGGGCTTGCAAAAGAATAAAAAAAATGAAATGTGGTAGGTGCCAAGGATCTAACCTTGGACCTTAGAAATGTTTTAAGCCTTAAGAATGCATATATAACCAATTCACCTAGCAAGGGAGTGCTATTAGGAGGATAAAGGGAATTGTAGATAGGTGTAAGGATAAGGGAGATGAAGAGGCACCATGGAGGATGAAGAGTTACCATGGAAGGTAAAGGGGTCACCATGGAAGATGAAGAGACATACCTTTTCATTTACTATAAGAAGATGAGGGGAAAAAATGCCACAAGGCCGGCATCTTCTCATTCCTCTCATTGCCGAAAACACCAAGGCTCTCTCTCCATCAAAAAAATTCTCTCCAAGAAGATCTAGTGAAGGCTTTGTGTTTGTGAAGCAAAGGAAGAGCCAAGGAGCAAGAAGTTCTTTCTTTCTCCTTCTAGGTGATATATATATTGTTTGGGAATCTTTAGCACAAGAGTAAGACTCCCCTCACCTGCAACATAATAGCTTATATATGTTTTTGTTCATGTTCTTGTATGTTTTGCGATGTGTTGCTAAAATCGTGAAGCTTTTCCCTATGAGCAAATTTCGGCCAAGCATGGGTTTAGGGCCTAGGTTTGTGTTTGATGCTATCTAATGACTCCAATGTTTTCTTGATGTTAAGTTATGAGTTATGATGAAAAAAAGATGGAGCAAAAAGACCCTTAAAAGTTTCGGCCAAGGCTCCCATGAAGCCATAGACTTTTTGGCCATAAGAAGATGTTTGAGTTCTTTTTGACTAGCTAATGGTTTTTAATTCCTTGTTGATGTTTTGTTTGAGGGTTTATATATATTTTTAGGCCATGTACATGTTCGGGCCATACCCTAGATAAGGGCTAAAAAGATGAGTTAAAGATGTCATGTTACTTGCTAATGCTTCCTAGTGTTAGAATATGTATTATATGCATGTTGTATGAATCAATTGCTCTTGTTTTTGTCATTTTCATGTTGATATGAACCTTAGAAGTTTCTGATCAGTACCTTAAATTGGGTTTTAGGATGGGTTAAGGTCACTACCTCACTTGATGATGTCTCTTGGTAATAGGAAATTCAATGTATGCATGTTGTATGAGTTGTGTGATGTTGTGTTGTGTTTTTATGCCATGATAACCCTATCTAGATGTTTTGACCAATAGAATATATGTTGAATTAGGGTTGAATTAAAGGTATCCATGTTTCATTATGCCATGATAGGGGTTAAGGTCACTACCTCACTTAATGATGTCTCTTTGTAATAGGATATTCAATGTATGCATGTTGTATGAGTTGTGTGATGTTGTGTTGTATTTTTATGCCATGATAACCCTATCTAGATGTTTTGACCAGTAGAATATGTATTGAATTAGGATTGAATTAAAGGTATCCACGTTTCATTATGCCATGATAGGGGTTAAGGTCACTACCTCACTTGATGATGTCTCTTTGTAATAGGACATTCAATGTATGCATGTTGTATGAGTTGTATGATATTGTGTTGTGTTTTTATGCCATGATAACCCTATCTAAATATTTTGACCAGTAGAGTATATGTTGAATTATGGTTGAATTAAAGGTATCCATGTTTCATTATGCTATGATAGATGAAAAAAATGGAACAAGTTCCCTAGGTGTATTGTCCTTAGTTTTAAATTGAATATTATGTGTTTTATGAATCATGAATGATAAGTGGGCATGTTATGAATTTTCTTACCATGAAATTAAGTTTTCTCCATGCCATGTTCATGCTTGAAAGTTATGATGATATTTATGCTTTGAATATATGCCCATGACTTGTATGACATTATGAATAAAAGAATATCTAAAGAGCAATTCCTAAGAAAAGAAAAGAAATGATGAACGCTATGCTAAAGAGCAATTGCTATGGAAAGAAAAGGAATCATGTATGTTATTTTACTTTATGTATTGGCTTGTACCGGATCTTGAAAAAGGTCCAAGGGATGGACTCCTAAGCAAGGCCCCAGTTCTGGACTACCGTAGCTGTCCCTAGGCCCAAGGTTGCCTAGTACCCTAGTAGGTCGGGATTAGCTACCTCGCACTCTACGAAGGGATGCGCACAAATGATGAATGGGTACAAGCCAGGGATCCCAATGATGATGATATGTTAATGTTCAAGTATTATATTATATATATTTTTCAAAGAACATCCTTAATGTTTATGCACATGTTTATGTTTAATGATATTGCATATGCTATGTTTAATGTTTATGCACATGTTTATGTTTAATGATATTGCATATGTTATGTCTAATGTTATGCACATGACTATGTTTTAAAGATTATGTGAATGTTAGGTGCTTTAAGTACTTACTCATGCCATATGTCCTTAATAACGACACACATATTCATGTTTTAAGTGTTTATGCTTACGTGTTTTAGATGCTTTAAGTATTTATTCATGTTATATGTTTATGTCAAATGATGTAGATTTCTGCCTATATGTGATGTACGGATTTTGTGAGTAAGGAGCTTACTAAGCATTTTATGCTTATAGTCTACTTCTTATGTTGTAGATCAAACTAAAGGTTTCTAAAGAAGGGGAAGCAGCAGGAGGGCATGTGTGTGTGTGGCAGTGACTTGGCAGAACGATCCTACTGTTGTCTTTACTCTTATTTATGGACTTATTTCTCATGGACTTAATGTTGCTATTTATAAACTGCATGTGTTAGTTCTTATGTTTACGCTTACTACTTGTTGGAGTTGAAGTTCTTTATGATATACATGCTTAATGAAGAACTATATACTCTCTTGTTAAATATGTTATGCTATGATTCACATGCTTAAAGTAGTTTAGTTAGAAAGAAATTTATTCAATTGCGTATGTTTATGATTTAGTATTATTTCCGCTGCTATATTTATGCTTCATATGCAATAATGTACGAAAGATAAAAAAAAAGTAACGCGTCGCTCACGTAAGGGGCGGGCGTTACATCCACCCCAAGATTAGTTAACCATGGGCAACCAATTTGGGATGTCTTCTATGTCTTACTTATTTTCTCCTCCTCAACTATCATTCATGCTTTCAAATGAATCAAAAAGGCTACAATCAACCTATCTATCAGCGACAAAGAATCTCTAACATTATCATACGTTCTAAGTTGTCATTGCACTCATCACAGAAAAACAAATTGAACAAGAGATAGATAATACAAAACGAAGCTTTTGGTCTCTCGATGAAAACATGATCCTTGTAAAGTCATGAAAAACTATCACCACCGACGTAATAATTGATAATCATCAGAAGGATCAAGTTTTTTAGAAACGTATAGCTGATTACTACAACAAGCATCGACCCACTAGAACTTTGACTATAAGTTATCAGCGGCTAAAATTACATTACTATCACTTTGTACCAATAGTAAATGAATTTTTTTACCATCTATAATAATTTTTATACTTATCGTCAAAGCGGTTGGAGAGACAATAATGTGTTGGATAACACATTGAATATGTGGAAAGTAAACAACAAAAACAAGGACTTTAGGTATATACATGTATAGAGGGTTCTCAGAAAGTATGAGAAATATGCTCCACAATTAGTTGCTTGTTACTCTAATAAGAAGACAAACACATCCGATTCAGAAGGAATATTTCAACATCAAATCCAGATACGAGTATTGATGTGGATGACTCTGAGGTCCGTATTTATCCAATAGAGCAGAAGGCAGCCAAGAGAAAAGGCAAATTCAAAGTCAAAGAGGGTGACACAATGGAATAAAATATCGACAAAGAATGCCAAAATATAAAAGCATATTAAGTGCAAAAAATGGGTACGTGGGAAGACGAGATCTTTTATAAGAATTATAAAATTCTTAGGAAGGATACTAGTGAGATAACATTAAAATAACTTTATATACATGAGAAAATGATTGAAAAAAAATTAAAAGAGCTAGATGTGACCTGATGTAGATGTGTTTAATTTATATCTTTTTACTTGATGTACCCTAATATTTATGTAATATTTTTAATTATTAATATTATTTAATGTTAATAATTTATGAATTTAAATTTATAAAATTTTAATTACATATAATTTAAAATATGGAATAGAGATAAGAAATATAAAATGAAAAAGTATGAAATTCATGAAAAAGTTATTTAGAGATTTATTGATAATGGAGAGATACATGAAAGTGTTTACTTTTAAAGTGACATATATACGATAATGAACGAGCTCTCGAGCAGTTCCAACGATGGTGAATGTTCTAAATAGTGGAACAGGAGGTAGTTTTTTCAAATTTTATTTTTTTGATTTTTTTATAGGGAGGCAGCACCGAATAAAAAAAATAAAATAAAGTCGTGCCACGCACATTTCTTAACCCCGTCTCCTCCTCTGCGTCCTTCTCCCGCAAGCTTTGTTCCCGTTCGCCCTCGCCTATATATGAATCTTCTTCTTCTTCTTCTTCTTCTTCTTCATCTGGGGAATTAGAAGGAGCAGAAATATGTCCGCCAAGCTCAAGGTCGACGAGCTCCGCGCCGAGCTCTCCCTACGTGGCCTCGACGCCTCCGGCAACAAACCCACACTCGTAAGCTCCCTTCTCTTCTCTCCCTATCCCTCCCTCCCTCTCTCTCTCTCTCTCACACACACACGCACACACACACCCTCTAACCATATGGCACTTAGCGCTTGCTCACTCATCTCTTTCCTCTTGCCTAGGTCCAGCGCCTCGACGCCGCTCTTCGGAAAGAGAAGAAGGAGGCAGACGCACTGGACAAGGCAGCTGGCGGCGTTGATTCTACCAAGGATGACTCCTCCAAGAGCGGTAGGAAAAGGCGGAGGAATGATGCCCCCGAGGATGCTTCTAACGGTAGTCTCTCTTCGTCTGCGTGCTTATCTGTGGGGTTTTGATAGTCAATTGAATCGATTGGTTGCGGTTAGATAAAGAGGACGAAGAAAAAAGTAAGAAGGAGAAGCTTGTCACAATGACGAAGAAGAATGGTGCCGTTCTGGATCCCTTCCTCCCGTGTCATATAAAATCGAACTTTCATGTCTTACAAAAGGTACCCAATCGAGTAACATTATCGTCTAAGTGGAACTATGTTTTTTCCTATCGAGAATGAATGAAATCTGTGATGCGAGAATAGTGACTGTCATATGGCCACATGAATGTGGCCGCAAGGGTTACGTCTTGCGTCTTTAGAGATGGTTGAGAACTTTAGATGGATTTTACAGTTTTCTCTACTACATTTTTCTTTTCATTTTTAAATTTAGTAGATTACTTTCTAATTACAATATTCAGTTTTAACTTCATAAGGAAAACATGCTTCCATGTCTGAGACATAAATACTAAGAAGAACACACAGAATGTCATTTAATTCAACCCTTTTTTCAATATGCATTATGAATTTTCTGCACTTTTAACCAGTCATTACTTAGAAGTAGACCTATGAAAGGCACATCTTATGTTACTAGTTCCTTGAATAAAATCGTTCCGACACCTGGAACCTTATGGATAGGCTGTGGTTCGTGCATTTGTTCTGTGGTTAATAAGCCAAAAAATGTGTGTCAGTAATATTACCTTCTTGAAATTGTTATTTTATTTTTATACTTTAGTTTTTGGTCAAAAAATTGTAATTAAATTGCTAAATTGTTTATTGTTGCAGGCCGAGGAGATCTATAGTGCTACATTAAATCAAACTAATGTAGGAGATAATAATAACAAGTTTTATGTCATTCAAGCTCTAGGTGAGTAATTCTTATGCTTTTTCCTTTAGTGCGATGTAACAAGCAACATTACGGCAATTAATTAAGTCCAAGTTCATGCTTGAAAGTTGAAACAATATAACTGCTTTAATCATTTTGCTTCTGGACATAAGAAATATTAAAGAAACTACGGAAAATGAATGTTAGCTAATCAATTTTAGTTAACAAGTTTTTCTCCTTCCGAATACAAAATATTTATGCTAGTTCTTAATAAACAACATAGTTCTCAACAGATAAGTCGTGTCCTGCAAATAAATTGGCAGAAAGGTTGAAGGGAATAATGGGCAATTTTTCTTGGGCTGTATGTGTATCAATGTCTTTTAGTTCTGAGTTCCAATTATGTGATTTTTTTCTCTCTCTTCACTAGCTATTTTGGCTATATATATATATATATATATCTTATGCTATCACAATGTGCACTCTTATACACTGCGGTTTACAGTTGTGGTTTGTGCTTATTGTAATTCCCAAAACTGAATCATGTCAGCATCACTGTTTCTCATAATCCATTCGGCATATTAGGCACTTGATCTGCACTTGAATTTTGAAGTCTGATATTCTCAGTGCATTCCTTAATAAATTTATCAGTGTTCAACGCGATATTATATATTTCAGACTTGTTTTGGGACTTTAATATCATTTTTTATGAGTAAACTGATGTGGTACTGTTGCAGAATCTGATGATGGCAGATCATTCATGGTTTACAATAGATGGGGCAGAGTCGGAGTAAGAGGTCAAGATATGTTATTAGGACCTTACACTTCTCAACAAGATGCATTTCATGAATTTGACAAGAGATTTCATGCCAAGACAAAGAATTGGTGGCATCAACGAAAACAATTCAAACATCATCCGAAAAGTTATACTTGGTTGGAAATGGACTATGCAGATTCAGAAAATGAAACAGTTGTGTCATGCCTTCCTGTGGCTGTCTTGAATACTTTTTTCTCAGATAGTGCAGTAGATTATGTGTATGGACACTATTATTTGGTCTAAAATTACAGGTACATAATAGGACGATTGATGGATCTACTAGTAATCAACTTCGACCCACTAAGCTTGATTCTCGCATTGCAAAGTTTGTCTCCCTTATTTGTAATGTTAGCATGATGAAGCAGCAAATGTTGGAAATAGGTAATAAGTTGACTCATTAAAATAATGACAATGTTGATAATATGTTTAGAAGATTGGGAGAAGGTTCTAACTTCTAACTTGTGCTAATGATATTATTTTCAGTTGGATTTTTTTTTTTTGTTTGGCATAAATTCAACATGCCCGTAAAAGCAAACTGCCTTTAATTCACAGGCAGACATACACTAAAATAAGATTTTGATGCCCATGATTGTTCTTTCTTGGAAGCTGTGAAATGTGTGCCCATCTGTTCAGGCTACAAATTCTTTAGATGGGTGATAGAATGACTTTTATGTAATGGAATTTTACATAACTATCCATCCAAATTTGTAAGGAACTAAGGATTATGGGCACAATTTAGTGATAGTTTTCCATGTTGTCATTGTATAATTGGAAATGGGTATTCATCATGTATTGATCAGTGTGGCACTCTAGATTTACTTGTGTCTTCAATTTAAATATGATTTTCTTAGAGTTGGTTACTTTCTGTCTTCTCATCATCAAGTTAAACAGTCTATCCTTCTTTATCCAGGTTACAATGCTGAAAAACTACCACTTGGCAAGCTGAGTAAGTCTACCATTTTAAAGGTAAAATTCCCAAATCTTGAGATATTAAAGCAGCTGGTAAAATTTGAGTAAGAATCAATTACTACAAGATTTTGACAAATTATGTCTATGTTGACATTTTTTGCTATCTTAATTTGGTTGATTCATCTTTTACATAGGGTTATGATGTTTTGAGAAGGATCTCAGAGGCACTTCCACAATCTGACAAGAAAATATGTGAAGAATTAAGTGGGTAGGCAGTCGATCGTAAGACATTCTTGTCTTGCACTGTCTTCATGCAGTTTTTTGTTTACTTGATGTGGTAGTCTAACTGTTCTAAAACATCAGTGCTAGATTTTTGCATATATAGAGTACACGTCTGTCTGGATAAGCATGCCAGTTTCCTGGCAACGATTGTCAACAAGATGAGGAGACTGATTACAGGAGCATCTAATCACTTTGTTAAATGTTATTAAATTCTTGCCAAAAAAAATTGAATCACTTTCCTTTATTGTAGCTAAACATTCTATTTTAATCAATGCATCTGTAGGGGTCTGCATGGTTAGTCATATGATCATTCTGAACATTGATAGGTAGATACTCATTCATAATCATCAAGTTATGTCACCATTCTTTTCCTTGACCCTTCCTATAATCTTGTTGAGCGATTTGGTTATCAATTTCTTTAAATCTTTCATCATTTAAGCTTAGTAAGTCCTACTTCAAATCCTTTAACTGCACATCAATGTTTTGATTAAAGTGTTTGTATATCATGCAAACACATTCATTATACTTTGAATTGAACGTAATGCTAACATGTTTGACCCAACTCTTGAACAAACTATAACCAATTAGCAATCCAGCTTTGATAATTTTGGCTGATTGTTTACTCTTGTAAAATATGAATCAACTATACAAATATCTACAATGATGAAAATTGAGTGAATAGACATGTTAGCAAGCTTTGCTGTAGGAAGAACCAAATCTGAAAAAATTAGCCAATGAGCTAATAAACTTCATCCCTTGACCATAACAAAGGACCATATTTCTTCTATTGTTTCCACAGAAAAACTTCTCAGATTTCAGTGTTAGTACTTGAACCTGCAAACTCTAAGGCTATATATGAGTTGCTTTCCTTCTCACTATGATGACTATTTTGTCAATTTCTGCATTTTATTATTCTTTTTAGTTACAGTATGGTAAATATCTGTTTTCTTATTTCTAAGATTTATTTTTGTAGGGAGTTCTATACTGTGATTCCTCATGACTTTGGTTTTAAAAAGATGCGTAAGGCCACTGCTCCTGTCTAATACTAGTTCTCCTTATTTTTTTATTTCTACACTGGCTATCTACAATGGGCCTTCATATCTATAATGACATTGACAGGTGAGTTTGTCATTGACACTCCTGGCAAATTAAAGGCAAAGCTGGAAATGGTAAACACTTGTCTCTTTCCCTTTCTAATATCAAGATGCAAGTATCTCTACTCTCATCTGCTTGTGTTCAAGTTAATCCTTTGCTCCATAAAATTTGAATTGGTGCAATGGAAATTAGCTCTATTTGACAAAACACACATTTGTGTGTACATAGGTACGATTCACCAATTTGCCAACATATTTCACATGATGATGCTTTGTTGTTGTCCAAGGATGCTAAGCTACTTATCTGCACAAAACTATGTAAAAATAGGTACTATTGTGAATGAGTGTAGTCAATCTCGGATCGCAGCGCGTCGCGGCCGACCCCAAAAACGCTATAGCGGTATAGCGGATGGTGGGATGACCGCTATTTAAATATCACATTTACATAAGTACATAACACATATAAATGTTCAAACTTCAAATACAAAAAATCCATAATTAAACTCAATCATCTAATAATTTAAAGGCACATCATATTCATATCATACTCTAAAATCATCATCATATATTCATGTTAATGTATAAATAAGAGTCATAAGGCCAAGCAAAAAACAAAAGATAATAGTCAAAGCTAGTTCTCATTCCCAAAAGGCCAAAACTTCTTAAGTTTCTTGGACTATAAAAACTAAAAACATTCTTCCACTCAGACAATGATCAATCATCATCATCATCATAATAATCTCCCACAACCAAGTCATTTTCGTCACTTTCCCCTCCACTAGAACTAGACTTAAAAATCTCTTCATATTGACCCTCATTCTCATCTGACTCTGTTTCCTCTTCTTCATATTCCTCTTCTTGATCTTGCATAGGCTCTTTCCCTTTCTTTCTTGATAACTTAGAAGTCTTTGCAGCAATAGTAGGAGTAGGCCTCTTTGATTTTGTAGCAAGTCTAGTGTTTTGGAGCGGCTCACTAGCACCTACTGCAATAGAAACATCACCCCATGTCAAACCATCATCATCATCAAACACTAATTCATCCTCAGCACCTTCCTTGTCCATTTGTCCAACCAACCATTCATTACATTCATCAACATCACGAAGGACAATTGGATCAATCACATCTCTACAATCAAAGCGCTCTTTGAGATTTTGATTGTACTTGACATACACCAAGTCTTGCAACTTTTGATGCTCAAGCTTGCTTCTTTTCTTAGAATGAATCTGTTACATCACAAATTCAAAATTCAATTAGGCACTAAATGAAACTTTGTAAAGGAGAATAATGTAAAATGTGATAACTAATAATATTTATTTACATGCTCAAAGATGCTCCAATTTCGCTCACATCCCGATGAACTACAAGTCAAACTTAAGACCTTGATAGCAAATTTCTGTAATGCAGGAGTGGATGATCCATAATTCCTCTACCATTCCGCTGTGATTGAAAGTCAATTAATTAGCATTGCTATTTGACATTTGCTATGTTTATCGATAATCAATAATGAAATACTGAATACTTGTATATCTTAAACTCTTACCGGGAGCAAGTGTGTTCCTATGTTTTATTGCAAACTTTGATCCAAACACCCGATCAGCCCTCTTGTAATAAGGTAACTCCAATACAATCTTGTCAGCTTCCTCTTCATCTCTAACCAATCTCTCAATACATTTATAGAGTCCTTGCATCACTTCTTCATCAAACTCTATCAATTTGTTGCTATAATAAAACTCCGGGTTTAAAAAATGGCCAGCTGCATGCAATGGATGATGAAGTTGTGACTCCCATCTTCTATCAATAATAGCAAAAACATCCTTGTACAACACTTTTTTTTCTTTGAAAACTTGTTGAATAGTTTCCTTGACTCGATCCATTGCTTCATAAATATATCCCATGGCAGGCTTTTTCTCATTATCAACAAGCCTAAGGACATTGAAAAGTGACCCCATAACCATAATACAATATTGCACATCATTCCAAAATGAAGCTACCAATACAATATCACTTGCCCTCTTTCCCTTTACTTCTTTGGCTAATTTGGACTTCAACCACTCCTCTGAAGTGAACATCCTCCTAAGATTGTGCTTCTGTTTGAACAACCTTTGTAAGGTAAGAAAGGTCGTAGCAAACCTTGTCACTCCATGCCTGACCAATTCCATCTTGTTAGTGAACTTTCTCATAATGTTCAAGGCCAATGTGTGGTTGTAGATGAAGCCCACAAGATTTATTCCTCTTGAGATTGTCTTCTTAACTCGAGGAAGCTTTCCAATGTCCTCCAATATCAAGTCCACACAATGTGCAGCACATGGAGTCCAAAAGAGATTCTTCCTCTTAGCTTCAAGTAGTTTGCCTAAGAAGAATCACATTAAATGAAACTAGTTAAGTGATCAATAATCAAAGCAAGTAAAAAAAGCAATTAGACTAAGTTAGCAATTCTTACCGGCCAAGACATAATTACTTCCATTGTCAGATACCACCTGAATAACATTTTGTTCTCCAATCTCTTCCACAAATGTATCCAACAACTCAAATACTTTTTCTCCCGTCTTCATGTAAGCAGAAGCATCAACACTTCTCACAAACATTGTCCCTTCTGGACAATTCACCATGAAATTGATTAAGGTCCTATTCTTCCTATCCGTCTAAGCATCTGACATAATTGTGCATCCAAATTGCACCCATTGATCCTTATGGCTCTTTAGCATGTCTTTCGTAAATTCCAACTCCTTTTTAAGGAGTGGAACTCTCAACTCATGATAACTTGGAGCCTTAAGATGTGGACCATAGTTTCCAACAGCTTCAAGCATCATCTTGAAATTTTTTGACCTTGCAACATTGAATGCAATCCCATTCCTATAAAAAAATCGAGCAATATATTGGATGGTTCTTTCCCTTGCCTCTTTATCACAAGCATCATTGATGCTTGTTTGCCTATGAGCCTTTCCAAGTTTCATTTGTGCTTCACGGTTTTTCAAAAGAAGCAAATCCATGGGGCCGCCTTTCACATTATATCCTTTCTTGGGTGGCCTAAAAAAAGACTCAGCTGTACATGAAGGTCTCTTCCCACTTCTAATTTGATGAATTTCTCGTATTTCCTCTTGCTCATCTTCATCTTCTTGCATCTCTGCTAAATATGCTTCCTTCAAAGCAGTTTTCTTCTCTAAAGCTTCTTTAAGAAGTTGTTTTACATCTGGGGGAACCTTTCTACAATATTCAACATCTCCCTTCACACACATTTGGTGTCTTTTGGCTCTAGTGATTCCACCCGTAGTCACTTTTCCACAAAAATCACAAGTAACACTCTTCCTATTATTAATATCTTTCAAACTATTCCATTTCCATGCAATGTCAATATTATCACCAGTGGGTTTCACTAAACCATGTGAAGATGGAGTAGCTCCTTGTGATGATGTCGGCGCCGCCATGACTAGAACTTAGAAATCTGAAACAAATAGAAATATAAAATAAAATAAGGGAATCTGTCCAAAATGAAAAAAAAAACAAAGGACAGAATCTGTCCAAAAAAAAAGACATAATTTTCCCCAGAAAACAAAGGACATAATCTGTCCAAAAAAAAGAAGGAAAAACAGATTGGAGAGAATATGAGAAACAGAGAAAGAAAAAAAAAACAACAAAAATTGCTTACATGCTCGCTGGAATCAGGAGAATAGAGTAGCTGCAATGGAGAATAGAGTTGCTTACCTGCTCCGATGCTCGCTGCTGGAATCGGGAGGTTGCCGTCGTCGGAATCGTCGCCGCCGGGAAGAAACAGGAGAAGTCGGCAGCAGCAAAACCAGGGGGGAAAAGCAGCAGTAATGGGTTAAAAACAGGGTTTTTTTTTGTTCCATATAAGCTTTTTTAACCCTAGGTCAAAGAAGCTGGACCGTCGAGGCGCGACGAGCGCGTTTGACGCGCGACGCGACGCGCGCGATTGGCGCGATTCCATTCCGCACCGCGACGCGCAGCGTGGAGCGGCGTCCGGCCGCGACGCGCCGCGACGCCGTGATAGCGCCACTATCGACTACCCTGGAATCTACTAGTCAGATTCACTAGATTATATTTGCTGATGACATGAATCATAGAAGAATTCGGTTTTGGGATTTCTTCATGGCTTGCCTGGTGTATTTTATGTTAACGTACATTTATCTCTACTAATGATTTGTTTCATTCGACTATGCTTTCCTGTTAATGTATATACTTCTAGTTAGGCTTAATGCAATTTCTTATGTTTGTAATATATTACTGACTATTGGATAGAAAACATTGACTTACATATTAAATTTTTGCTGATATTTGCATAGGATTCTACATAAACCAGCATCCATTTACACCCCTTGCTCCTATTTCCTAGAGTTTTATGATTTACTGTGTATATTGTTTTCAGATCCTTTATTTGATAGTGTTTTTTTGGGGGTTTCTTGAAGGTTGAGAGCTTAGCTGAGATTGAGATTGCTACTAAAATTCTGAAGAATGATGTTGAGGCAGAGGTACTTTTAGATCTAAAATAGTTCACAAGTCTTTTATTAGTGCATTAAGATACTTATGGAGAGTTGTAATGTATTAATAACTAATCACAAGGATCTTAAGTCTCAAGTTTGCTATAACTAAACAAATTAAATCATAGAACTTCCAGAGTTCCAATACAAACTTCATTTTCTTCTAACTTTCTTTTATGATGTTACAATTTCCAAATCCATACAGCATTTTAAGTTATCATTTGGATTTTTCTTGGTATAGTTATATTTTCCCAGCACTAATCTTTGAGAAACTACCATTAATCCAATTGAATACTTTCAGATATTGTAGATTCGTTTTCGTTTTCGTTTTTTATTTTTGAATTGCACAAGCTAGTTGTCTCACAAGTTATAGTTGTGCTTCCCTCTCCAATAGTGACGAAACCTTTATATTAGTTGAAAACTATGAAAAAGAATTCTACCACATGATCCAAATGTATTCATGCCATCTCGTTTTTGTTTTGGAGCATATATTACATTAAGATATTTTTCTTCCAGGAAGTAGATAAGCTATGCTTTTTTTAAAGAGAAATATTGATTGATAATACTTATCTTTTAAGTATTATGCATAAGAATAAAGATTGTAACAATAGTAATATCAGGTAAAAGATATATGCCATAATTTGTTGTGCTTAACCAATTGAGTGCAAGCTTTATTGTATAGAATATTCCACTGGAGGTTCTTTTCATGTTGACGGATAACTCACTAATCCCAAAGCACAAGCAACTGGAATTGAAACAGTTCATGCGTGTATTTCATTTGGATTTGGTAACAAAACTAAGTGCAGTGCAGGCTTTCTTTTCCGACATATATGACTGCAATTTCTTTTAACTTTGAAGGATGACCCTCTAAATTCAAGATACAAGCAACTACAATGTCAACTATCACCTATCGAAGTTGATACCAAGGAATTCTCTATGGTAATCTCTGTTTTTAAATGATTCTACAAAAGCTTATTCTTTTTTGTGCTTGCATTTGTAGAACAGATATTCTACAAACATTCAATAAGTAGTGTCATAAATTTAGTTTTGAAATTAGCAATGCATTGAATTAGGATATCATCAAATGTTGCGTAGCCAAATTCTGTGATTAAAAGGCTTCCATTGTCAGGTTAATTGATATCTTTGTTGTATCTATTGACACATACATCTAACTAAAACTTTACAATTTGTATGCATTATATAGTGCAAGCTTTTGTGTTTGTAACAATATAGAAATTTTTCTTTCTATAATAACTGCGGAATGATTATTTACAAGAAACAAATTTGAAATAGGATATTGATTTTTAATTTGTACAATAAAGCTTGGTTGTAACCTTGATATTCTTCTTGTCAGATTTGTTATGGTAAGCTATCTCCCCATTTGTCAATTGTAACCTCGGATGTTTTTTTACCAGATAAAGAAGTACTTGGTGAATACACATGCCAAAACACATTCAGACTATACCGTTGATATTGTGCAGATATTTAAGATTTCTAGGAAAGATGAACTTGAACGATTCAAAAAGGTTAAAATGGATCCTTTGTCTCACATTTTTTCATGTTTTATCTATTGATTTACTGTACTGTTTGCCTATATAGAGTTAAAATTATTACACAATTTTGCCAGGAATTCTTAGTGATTCCTTCTCATTAAAATGATTATTTCTCTGTTACAGTACTCTAACATCAAGAATAGGATGCTTCTGTGGCATGGTTCTCGACTCACAAACTGGACCGGGATTCTTTCTCAAGGTGTTCCTTTGTTGATTGAATGTTGTTTGTCATTGTCATTTCATGCTTACTGAGAAGGAAGTTTATTTTAATTATTTTCTCATTTAGGAAGGGTCTATTCATTGTTGAATTTCTTTAGATTGGATTATTTTATTAAACTGAAAAGATGTTAATAGTTTCTTGATGAATTTATTCATGATCCTTGAACATCAGGGTTGAGGATTGCACCTCCAGAAGCACCCGTTACTGGTTACATGTTTGGAAAGGGTGTTTATTTTGCCGATATGTTTTCAAAGAGTGCAAATTATTGTTATTCATCAAGACAGCTCAGAGAAGGAGTGTTGCTACTTTGTGAGGTAAATGCCATATGGTAACTAACAACATTTAATTTTCAATATTTAGCTTTTGTTGATTGAGACTACCTTTTCCCACAGGTTGCACTTGGTGATATGGCTGAGCTAGTGTCTGCTAATTATAATGCTGATCAATTACCTGAGGGGAAATTAAGGTTTTCATCAACCTTTTCTAGATTCTGTCATTGGAATTAGATTTTTTTTTTTTGCATATGATTATTGAAACATGAGACACATTAAGGGAGGTATCCAATACATCACAGTTCGATCTTTGGCTATTCTCTTCAGGTGGATATGTTTTTGTCCTAGTTCACTCAACTATGTTATTTCACATACTTTTTTTTTAAAGCCAAATGTGGTTCAATATTTATGCTCTCCCATTGACGTGATGTAAATAAAATGCAATCATTTTTGTTGATCTGACAATATTATCATCCTTTAACTTGGATGTTTAGGACAATGAACTGCCCTTGATAAAGATATCTCAGAGCTTGCTTCCACATTTAATCATACTTGGCCCGTTGACTTGCTAACTTGAGGAAAGAAAATTAAGGATTAATGTAATATGCCTTAAAGCACATTACTCGCTTGTACAATTACACCATGAAAACGACTGGTAAGTTTTCATGTAATGCATATTATGAGATGCCCAATTGGAAACCATGCTCTATGCTCCTTTATCACCTCACCTATCAGATAGAACACAACTCTTATGGAGTAGCCCTTCAATGGATTTCCTATCAAGGACCCTTTTCCAGTTGTCTGATCTCAGTTAATGATGCACAATTATCAGTGGCTAGGATTTGATCCAGACCAATGAAATGGCTAGAGGATGGATCCTCTATAATATTCACATTTTATTTGGTGCCTTTTTTTATAAGCGTCATTTAGATAATCCCGAGTGATTCTAGAAATTGTAGTGGATTTGTGGCACATGGAGCATCTGCCCATATAGTATAACAGTAAGACTTATAGACCATGTAGATTGTTGTGGAATTTATTCCTGTTGAAGTAATATATGCAGTTTATGATTTTACAGTACAAAAGGAGTTGGATCCACAGCTCCTAACATGTCGGATTCCCAGATCCTAGAAGACGGTGTGATTGTTCCTCTTGGAACACCAGAAAAACACAATGGTTTCCAGGTAATATTTAATGTTCTAAAGTATTTGATTTAACTCTCTAAGATACAAGTCTGCTTGAAGTAACAACTACAAAACATCTCATGAATCATGCAGAGTAGTTTGTTGTACAATGAATACATTGTGTACAACGTAGAGCAGATTCGGATGCAGTATGTCATTCAAGTGCAGTTCAATTTCAAACATTAACCCGCTGCTTCAGTCGTTCACCTTCGGACATTTTGTTGTGATATCTCAAAACCTAGTGAATTTAGTTGCATTTTGTACATTATTATGGTGGCTGAAGGTTAAATCACTGTAAAACATCTTGTGTTATGTTGAACGTGATTCTTCTGCATCTAAATGGACAATATAACTTTGGTGACAATCAAACTTATATGGTGCTATCCTTTTTTGTTTTTTGTTGTTTAGGAATAGCATCATTTACGTGCAACCCTGGTTTATTTCACTGGCCCTTTCTGTTCTGCAGTAAGCTGTGTTTAGTATTTTGAGGTTGAGTTCAGCCGAGGTGGATGTTTCTTGGGGACAATTTTAGCTCACAAGGAGTAGACTCGCACTCATATGCCACTGTAAAATGTCCTGGGTTTTAAATTGAATTCTTCTATCCTCTTTTCTGCATGTTGAAATCAGTTAGGGTCACTTTGTTCCAGTTATCTGGTATAATTTTAATTATCTGATTTCCAGATAATCAAATAAAATATAATTTAAGTATTATTTGATTTAATATAGATAATTTTTTTACTTTGGACGAAGTTGATTTGGTACTCGCGGACACAGTGGAAGAGCTAGAAGGAGAGGCGATCTGCCCTGGAGCTACGATACAATGGAAGGGTGACTAGTTATCGTCTCATGCATCTATAGTTCGATTCTTAGCTATGACGTATTTTACAGGAATTTTTTTTTCAAATGGGGCCCGAACCTTGGGACGCTGAGCTTTTGGATTGTTCGCCATAAGCACTTTCCGATTTACTCTAGTGGCCGGTGGGAATCTTTCGTGGGACGGGGCTGATCGCCCAAGGTTGGAAAAATCTTGGTAATTATTTTACGCGAACCTTGGAGGTTGGGTTTCTGGACCGTCCATCGTGAGCACTTCTCGATTTACCCTAGCGGCCGGTAGGATACTTTCGTGGGGCCGGCCGATCGTTCGAGGTTGGAAAAATCTCTGTTTCGGAAGTAAACGACGTGGACGACAGGTCACCGTAATGTAGCTTTGGGCGATGACAAAGAGGGATGTCTGCTCCTGTGAGATTAACATGAGCATTAAAGGGATACACCGGAAGGAGTTCCGGCGGAATCCTCTCCGACACTCAAGTTAGAAATTACTAGCAGATATAAGAGGAGCAAGAAGAATAAATTCTTTAGAGTTTAGAGATCCCCTTTTACCTAGGTGCCTAGGCACCTTATATAATCGTCGCCTCCTTCCTTCAAGCGTTCCTAGGTTGTTGTAATCGCCTCCTCTGTTTTCATGGCTCATGGCTCGTGGTCGCTTTCTAGCTATCACCTACAGGGGGATAACAACCACTACGCATATTAAATCTATCCTTATTATCATGCGTTATGGGTCATAACTACTTGCCAACTTTCTTACTTTGGGAAGAGGCATTTGAAACTATCGCCGTATGTATTAAGTGTATCATTATCGTCGCTAATAGTAAACTTCTCCTAATCTGTCCTCTCTTTCCCGAATTGGTCTCGGGGCTCTGCTCTCTTGAGCTAGCCTTAGGCACTTCTCTTTCTCGAGTTGGTCTCGGGGACTCTTCTCCCGAGTTGGTTTCGGAGACTCTCCTCCCGAGTTGGTCTTGGGCACTTCTCTTCCGAGTTGGTCTCGGGCACTTCTCTCCCGAGTTGGTCTCGGGGACTCTTCTTTTAAGCTGGTCTTGGGGACTCTCCTCCTGAGTTGGTCTAAGAAACTCTTCTCCTGAGCTGGTCTCGGGGACTCTCCTCCCGAGCTGATCTTGGGCACTTCTCTCTCGAGTTGGTCTCGGGGACTCTTCTCCTGAGCTGGTCTCGGGCACTTCTCTCCCGAGTTGATCTCGGGGACTCTTCTCTTGAGCTGGTCTCGGACACTTCTCTCTCGAGTTGGTCTCAGGAACATTTCTTCTGAGCTGGTCTTGGGGCTTCTCTCCCGAGTTGATCTCAGGCACTTCTCTCCCTCCTAGTCATGTCACGCAGCTTTCTCGAGCCATCTGTTCACCTCAGGCTACTCACCCCGATCACAAGTCCCCCTTTAGGTCTAATCGAAGAAAGTGTACCCGACTGATTGGACTTGTAGTGCTTAGGGAGAGAAAAATGTTGCTATCACTTCTCAACATTAATTATTTGTTGGATCCTAATAATCAAAACATTCGCAGTGAGACCCAAAGTAACTATTTGGATTACCAAAGAGTTTCACGGGTTTCAATGGGACGGAATCGATGGATATCAATCACTCATTAAGAGCGCATGGGGCATATTAATGACAGGGGATCCTTTTGGCGAATAAACTGGCGCCACGCGGCGTGCCCCCCTCGAAGTGTCCTTTCATCAACGTGCTAGTCGAGCCATACCAACCAGCGGCCACAATGAGCCACACACTTCGAGATTCACGGCAATTTCTAACCCACATGTCTCGCATCTATCCATCCTATGTTATCGCTGTCTCCCTATAAAAAGGGACGCGGAAATGGTCATCCGCCTTCTTGGACCGCCGACCATCAGAGCTTGTCATTTCCTCCTTCCTTTGTCTTTTTTAGTGTAAGCTTTCATCCCTTCTTCTTACTCCGTGATCATGGGATCTTATCATCAAGCTAGAGGGGGGGGGGTGACTAACTTCTTCTTGATTTTTCTTCCTACAAAGTTAGTGCACAAGCGGAATAAACAAAAACTAAAACTAGGAGGAACACACTGATTTATGTGGTTTAGATATAAAACTTCTACTCCACGGCTGTCTGTAAGGTGGACGATCCCGATCCTTCGGTGGATGATTCCCTGAAGCACCTCCGGCTAGCTCTTGTCACTCCTTGTGGGTGGAGAAACCTTACCACAACTTCTGGACAATCCCTGAGCACTACAGGCTACTAACAAGCTCTAACCAAGCAAGTTTCACCAAAAAGAAACAACTTTAAACAAACTCCCTTAAATAGAGCTCGAGGCTGAAATGACTGTCACCAATCGACTGGTCCATTACCAGTCAACTGGTCCTACTTAGTTTCGACCGTTACAGTTTAGCGTTCGAGTTTCTAAGTGCCATCAGTCGACTGATCCAAGAGCAGTCGACTGATCTTTCTGTGGACTTTATCAATCGACTGCCCATGTGCCAGTCGACTGGTCCACACCCATACCTAAGGTTTCCCTATCCGAGTACATTTCCCTCAACACTCGAACCTTAGGATTTCCTGAGTACAATTCCCTCAGCACTCGAACCCTCACGACCTGGTTGACTCTTCATCCAGCAGCCTCGATCTGTTGTCTTCGCACACAAGCCCTCGGCTTGCCTCCATGCCATCCTTCACGCATGCCTTGAAGTCCGCATCCCTCGGCTCATCGTTCCTGCTCCAGCAGCCTCGATCTGTTGCCTTCAAGCCCTCTTCGACTTTGGCCCTCGTCCCTCAGATGCGTACACAAGATCTCGGCTTGCCTTCATGCCATCCTTCACGTACGCCTCGAAGTCTGCTTCCCTCGGCTCATCGTCCCTACTTTGTCCATGGTCCCTCGGATGCGCACACAAGCTCACGACCTGCCTCCATACCACCCTTCACCGTACCTGAAGACATCCAACCAAGACTATGTGTATCCTGCAAACCTGCACACTCACATACATATATTAGATCAACATGAAACCCTAACTTAATCATATTGACACACACACATCAAAATCCGTGATCCTCCAGATCATACTTGGGTCGATTGCCCGAACAATCTCCCCCTTTTTGATATATGGTAATATGTTTAAGTTAGGTAAAATAACAACAATAACAATTGAAAATTAAAGACATAGCACATTAAGAGACATAAATATGCCCTCCTCCTTAATTTATGCCCTCCACATAATTTTCAATTTCCTATAACACCAAGTTAAGTTAAACCTAACTTAACACCACAAGTTCTCCCCCTTTGACACTATCAAAAAGATTGCCCCAAGCAATCCTAACCCTAGTATCAAAAAGAACTCATTCTATTTCTGAAACACCCTCAGAAATCAACAACCAGAAGGATCAGTCGACTGGTACCTTCATTTCGCAAACCCACAGAAACATCAGTACACTGTAATTTTGAATTTCTTAGCCCAAATTCAGAAACCCCTAGAAAATTTCACAAAATTTAGAAAAATTTGAAACTTTGCAAGCATATTTGTTAATGTATATTCTACCCTAGAAAAATATAGTTTCGTGAAAAATACCAAATATGCTTGACTTTTGACACAAACTCTAATTCTTTAAAAATGTATCATTTTGTATCAACTCTCAAGCCTACATTTGACTCTATGTGTTTGCCAAGCCTATCCCATACCATTTCAAACATAGTCTTGTTTTCAAATCTCCCCTTTTCTTTATATATATTCGCAAGATAAGGTACATGATAAAACCTCCCCCTTCTCATCCTTAACCAAAGACATATATATATATATATATATATATATAAAAATTTACTCATACCCATATTTAGCAAGATAAGTTATGAATTATAAGCAATACAAGCAATATCAAATTCATGAGCTGAAAATTCATACAAGCAATGTGAAAGCATAAATTAAGAGTTTCACATAAAGCCACAGAGCATAAACAGTGTCACAAGGGCCATGCCCCGAAGTTATCAAATATTACAATGTCAAGTCAAGTGTTTGAAAGATAAATGAATAACATAATCAATCTAAACACTCTCAACACTACTACGCCTACGTCATGCTGAATCTACATCTCATCGCCTGGAGGAGGAGTGTTGGAACCCGGATGGCTAGAGAGGGGGGGGGGTGAATATAGCCAGACACTTGAAACTTAGCTCTTTCTTAAATTTTCTCTGCACTTAAGTTAGCAGCAGCGGAAACAAAACATATGCAGAGAAACAATCTTAACAGAAAAGCAGGAACAGAGAATACAAACCAAGGATCGCTAACAAGGATCGTTTACAAGGTTCGGGGATAACTTGCCCCTACTCCTTGGCGTGCCCGTAAGGTGGGCGATCCCTTGATCGTCGGCAGATCAAGCCCCGGTGAACACCGGATAAAACAACGCCTCCTTCTCGGTGGAGAAACCTCTCCACAAGCGTCTCAATAGGATACAAGTTAAGCTCACGAGACTAAGGAGGAACCTCTCACAAGACAGTAGCAAGAAAGCTCAAGAGAGAAGCTACACAAGGAGCACAACCACAACAGCGAAACCCACAGCCACACTTGCTTGTTTTCCTGTTCATTCTTGTCGCCTCCTCTGCTTCTCATCTTCCTCTTAAGCTTCTGCTTCATCGCCAGGCTCCATCAGCATCCCCTGAGCACAGCCTGAACTCACTGACCTCCCTGAGCACTCAGTCCACTGAAGTCCCTCTCCAGCTGAGCCTCCGTCAGTCGCCAGCCATGCCTTAGTTGCCGTTGAAACCTGAGAAGGAGAAACAAACAAACCTGCTCCAAGGAAAGCTTCCCATTGACCCTCCTTAAGTGTTTGAATCACCTGCTATCACCTGCACACTCCACCAGAGGCTTAGCAATGCATATCAAATGAAATCAACAATGTATCAGAGAATCGGCAGAGAAAACAGTCGCGATCAGAGCTTCTGACAGTGTATTTGAATTAAAGTTCTGCTCCTGATCGGTCACCAGACCGATCAAGAAGGACCCTGATCAGTCACCAGACCGATCTAGCAGTCTTCTGCACACTCCTGATTAGTCCCCAGACCAATCCAGCATTCTACTGCACACTCCAGATCGGTCCCCAGACCAATCAGGCTCTATCCTGATCGGTCACCAGACCGATCAGGCTGCTTCCAGATCGATCAGGAGTCATCCTGATCGGTGATAGTGAGAACCTTGCGACAAATGATCGTTCACTAGACCGATCTGAACAGTATCCCTGATCGGTCACCAGACCGATCAGGAGCAGATCAGTAAGGTTCCCAAAACCTACTGGATGCTCCCTGATCGGTCACCGGACCGATCCGGAGCAGAGCAGCAGGTGAATTATATGCTCCCTGATCGGTCACCAGACCGATCAGTCATCGCTGGATCGGTCACCAGACCGATCCACGAAGGAGCACCGTGCCAACTTCCCTGATAGGTCACCAGACCGATCCAGGCAAGCCCAAATGCACTCTAAGTCACGAGAACAAGCCTCCAACCCTTCTCTGACTCGTGCCATGCCCAGCTTCACTCACTGGGACTTCAACCTAGCCCTCCAAGCTAGGACCTGGCTTCACTCACCAGGGTTTCGGTCACCCGGCTTCACTCACCGGGACCTGGCTTCACTCACCAGGATTTCAACCTAGCTTCACTCACTAGGATTTCAATCACCTGGCTTCACTCACCAGGACCCGGCTTCACTCACCGGGATTTCCCTCACCTGGCTTCACTCACCAGGACCCGGCTTCACTCACCGGGATTTCCATCACCTGACTTCACTCACCAGGACCCGACTTCACTCACCGGGATTTCCACCACCTGGCTTCACTCACCAGGACCCGACTTCACTCACCGGGATTTTCATCACCTGGCTTCACTCACCAGGACCCGGCTTCACTCACCGGGATTTTCATCACCTGGCTTCACTCACCAGGACCCGGCTTCACTCACCGGGATTTCATCCAACCTAGCCCTCCAGGCTAGGACTTGACCCTCCAAGCCAGGACTTTTTCACCTAACCCTCCAAGTTGGGACTTTTCACCTAACCCTCCAAGTTAGGACTTTTCACCTAGCCCTCCAAGCTAGGACTTTTCACCCAACCCTTCCGAATTAAGACATTTCAATACCTAGCCCTCCAAGCTAGGATTTTTCAATCACTTCGTGCCTAATCCCCGATTAGGACTTAATCATAATCATAATCATCAACCTAAACTAAAATCGATGTCAACACCAAAATAACAATCAGGGTCAGACTGCATCAACAATCTTTTCCTTTTTGTTGTTTGACAATCCGATTTTAAGTTTAGGGGTTCTCAATCAATTTTCTCAGATTTAGAATCATAGGGGAATCAGGATCCTCCCCCTACAATATAATCATCCTAAACATAACCAACCACACTCTCCCCCTTTGTCGAACATCGAAAAGGGTCTAGAGGGGCTGTTAAGTTTAATTATACTCCCCCTCAACCAAGGGTCTCTCCCCAAACCCAAAATAATCAAAGGATAATTTTTGAATTGCATATGAGAGGCATATACCATAAATGTATCATGACAACAACGTATATGCATCATTCGTCAATAAGTGTGAATTGCACATGAAACCATATATAAAATTATATCATGATCAAACATGTATATCTTCCATGTGACAAGTAGGGAATGCATCTGTATCTGATACATAATCCTTAGTGGTCTCCGTGACCAATCAGGTTCGTTGATTACTTGATACTGAAATATTTCTTATTAATCTGGGGAGCGATCAAATTTCAGAAAAATTCCTGAAACTCTGATACATTCCTGATCAGACTGCATTAACAATTTGCATTCTATAATAGGGGTGTAGACTCTATTAATATTCGACATTTCAGAAATATTTCTGAAACACGACATCAAGAACAAGAGTTATGGCTCAACAAACCCTCTTATGAATTTGAACATTCCAACATAGGTTTGTATCAAATCACTATTAAGTACCAGGTTTGTACCACTTGAACAAATGTGTTTCAATTGTAATTGGTTTGTATCAGATTTGTTAGGAGTATGATCATTAAACTGATACAATTCGATGAGAAGAGATTGGCTTGAGGAGGTTTTGGATCAATTTGGAACGACCTGGGAGTTCCTTGATCAGAGTTGGTCTGATCGATCACCAAACCGATCAGAAGCACCCCTGATCGGTCGGTGGACCGATCAGGGATGATACAGAATGGTTTCTGAAACTGATCAGTTTCAGAAACAAGTTCATTTCAACTCTTAATCACTCTAATCCCTAATACAATCAGATTTACTCCCTAAATGAGTTCCATTAACCATAAATCATTTAATCAAAACAAGCAATCTGATTTGGGACTCTTAACTAAGCTTCATTTCATATCAAGGATTAAGAATTTCAATGGATTAATATACCATCACTAGGTTGACTGATCAATTATGTTCTGAGCATGTTCTTGGCATGATCTTGAGTTTTCAAAAACAGATTTATGTCAAAGCATGATAAGTATGCTCTAATCATGAACTTGAATGTTAAAATATGTTTGTATCAAAATTCCAAGGCAGATATGCATACCATCACTTGAACAGGAAGTTTATAATCATGGATAGCATGGATGCATATTGCTATTTATCAACATCAATACATGAATGAAATCTATGTGTGCCAAGGCATGATCGGAATGTTTTTAGCATGATCATTTTTATTCCAAACAAATTTGATAATTCAATCTACACCTAAGTATTGATATCTCGATAATCCAAATAATATTGGGCATATGAAAAACGTCAAGTTTGATGAGAAAACAGCTAAGTTATAGAAGTTAAGTATTGAGTCTTGAATCATCACAAACTATGAGTTCATACTTGTTTCCTAACATGTCTTCATGTTGTGTAACACATATAGTAAACTCATGGCATACTAGAACAGGTTCAAAAACACCTTAAGCTTGAGTTATGGCATATCATTAATTATCATTTGCAGTAAACATAAAATGCTATAGGAAAACCAATTATCCTAAGCAATTCATGGCAAGAGCAAGTTGTGGGTTAGTGTAAGCCATTCATGTGAATTTGAGGAAATGGTAAGCACATTCCTAACTATGAATGGCTATATGTTTGGAGCACCAAATATCAAACACTCATGTTGATAGATGCTCCCCCTCAAACTAAGCTATACAATTCGAAAGATAGAGGTTTTAGGTGCCCAAATTTTGGGACCTAATGAATCTACAATGAATGACTTTGGCACCCATGCCTTAGTCATTTTCTTTCTAGCCTTTTGAACCCTAGAGGCATTTGGTGACCTAAATTGAGTTCTTGACATTAAAGATATGACACTAGGTTCTTTAGGTTGGTAACCCAAACCAACCTTGTTGTACATCGCCCTTTGTGAGTTGAGTATCATATCTAATGTTTTAGAGCTTGTTGAAAACTTCTCAAGAACATTCTTGAGGTTTTCAACTTCGCTCTTCAAGTTCTTATTTTCATCCTTAAGGGATTCATCATGCAAAGCATTAATATCCTAAACCTTAGAGGATCTCAATTCTTTTACTTCCAACCTTAATGTTTTGACTTTGGCCTTAGATTTCTTAAGTATTTTTGTCAAGTACGCTATTTCTCTATAGCATTTGTCTAACTCGGGAGAGATTACCTCTTCATCATCCGAAGATGATGAAGGCGCGGTTGAGGAGCTTCTTGATTCGTTGTCACTCTCCTTTTCATTTGAATCCTCTATGGCCATGAGGGCACGGTGATGAGTGTACTTCTCCTCCTTCTCTTCTTCGGATGAACTAGAGGACGGTTCATCCCATGTGGCCCTCAAGGCCTTCTTTTTCTTCTTTGATTTACCCTTCCTCTTCTTTAACTTTGGACATTCATCCTTGTAATGTCCTTTCTTGCTACACTCATAACAAGTAACATTAGATTTATCAATTGTAATTCCACTCGAGTTACCTTTACCCTTGAAGCGCCGGCTCTTCCTCATCATTCTTCTCACAAAATTGGCCATCTCAGAGGAAGAAGACCCGCTGCCATCCTTCTCGGACTCGGACTCGGATGAGGATGAAGATGAAGAGACTTCCTTCTCCTTCTTCTTCTTCTTGTTGACACCTGCCACTAAGGCAATACCTTTCTCTTTTGAACTTTTGTTAGAGATCTCATGTAGTTCCATTTCACAAAATAGATCTTCTAACTTAACACAAGATAAATCCTTGGACACCTTGTAAGCATCCACCATGGATGACCACAAGGCGTTCCTAGGAAAAGCTTTAAGAACATACCTCACTAAGTCTCGGTTTTCTACCTTTTCATCAATGGGGTGGAGACCATTCAATACTTCTTTGAATCGACAATGAAGCGTACTTACAGTTTCATTTTCTCCCATTATCAAGTTCTGGAGTTGGCTGTGAAGGAGATTCTTCTTGGCTGTCCGGGTGTCTTGAGTTCCTTCATGGAGCTCAAGGAGTTTGTTCTATAGGTCTTTGGCAGAGGTGAAGGGGCCAACCTTGATTAACTGGTCCTTGGACATTCCGCACTGCAGGGTAACCACAACTTTGGCATTTGCTTCACTCTTACTAATTTGCTCAGCCGACCAACTTGAGAAATCAAGGTCTCTTCCTTCGGCATCCCTTGGAGGGATGAAACCTTCTTTGACCGAGAACCACATGCACATGTTGGTCTTCAAATAAAACTCCATTCTTGACTTCCAATATGAAAAATCAGTGATGTCGAGGAATGGAGGTCGATTTGTGCTCAATCCTTCTCTTCCAGCCATCTTGCTGTAACACTACAAGAAAAAAGTTAAACAACAACGCTTTTTCCGCGTTGTCGTTAATGCTTAAAAAGCGATGTTGATGAAGCCGTTGTAGAAAGTATATCTACGACAACGCTTTTTCCGCGTTGTGGTTTAGAGCAAAGACAACGCTTTTTTCGCGTTGTCTATTGGTTTTTAAAAAGCGTTGTTATTGACGCTGTTGTTAAAAGTCGGGTATCTAAGACAACGCGGAAAAAGCGTTGTGGTTTGGCACAAAGATAACGCAAAAATCGTGTTGTGTATTGTTACTTAAAAAACGTTGTCTTTTTAATAGGCAGTGTTTTTCACAATTTATAATATTCACAATTTATAAACATTTTTATTCACAATTGATAATATTCACAATTTACAATATTCACAATTTACAAGCATTTTTATTCACAATTGATAATATTCACAATTTACACTGATAATAGTTTACAAAATTCACTTATAATACAGTGCATTATTTACAAAAGTGTTTGTATTCCATATTAAATACAAAAAATATCTCAATTCACAAGTTCTATAAAACTTCATCATTCACAAGTTGTTCTTTGGGGCTGCTTGTTAACTCGATCTGCTTTAACACTGCATAAAAATAATAAATTGGGATAAGAGATTATATACACAAAAATAAGACTACTTCCATATGTGACAACTAAAAAGAATATAAAGCATACCTAGATGAACTATTAGAGATTATGATAAACAGAATCAATGTAACACTGACCTTTTGTTAACTGAAAAATATGCAGAGCACAACGCTCAACGGCAAGTCTTACTGGGCCACTCCCATTCTTTAACTGAAAAGATCTATGTCTAATGAACTAGGTTGCAGATTCAGTCATATCCATAAGTACTTGTAGCAGATCCTGGAACTCATTATCTTCCATGTACTGAGAATAAATAAGATTGTACATCAGTGCCTCAATGCAAAATAAAACAAAAGTATACAAAAAATCTCATAAAGCATCTTAAAGAAACTAAAACGAAGCAGAAGCATTTGTAGCAAGTTGCTGTAAGTATTTCTCTGATAGTAGATTCATCTATCATTTCACAGCTAGACCAAATATGGTAATCAACTTCAGACCACTGTCTTGCAATAGACACAAATCCCAAAAATCAATCACATAAAAGATATTGTACCTGAGACATGATTCCCATGACTTTTGTTGCAGAAACTCACACCTCATCATCATCAAGTTGTAACATGGCTCTCAGTAAAGTAGCAAGTTACTTAAATAAGATTATAGATTATGTTATGTAAACATGGTACTGTTAGAATGTAGATTGAAACTATTCATACTAAATAGTAGCAATTTCTTAAGGGAACTTAACATCAGTCATATATCATACAGAATGAAGCAAGTACCAACAAAATTTTGGTCCTTAAGTCATATAACTCTCATAAAGCATAGAAAAATAGTATGTCATGAGATTTGATATTGAATGGCAAACCAAAAACGAAGCAAAATGCTCAGATGTCATCACTGCGTTGAAACCAACTATAGGCACCAAGGAAGCTAACAGTGTTCTAAAAACCACCTACAAAGGCACAGTAATGTTATGTGACAAAAGTGTCACCTCTTTATTAAAAATAAAACATTTGATGTATTAGAACTAAATGACAGCTTAAAGCAAAGTAGCAAACATTTGATGTATTAGAACTAAATGACACAATCAAACAAGGAAAGAAAATGAGTTTCAGAAGGTTCCCTACCAGAAATTCCATGTTCTGATGTCCTGTTCACCAAAGAAGAGAAGATTTTGTCAAGAATGAAACAGTTTGAGAGGCCGGAGCTACAATTATGTGCAAGTTAAATTATTAAGATGCATTCACAAAACCATCGTGGGTCCTAAGGAAGAATCATTGGCATTGGATCAATAGTTTTGACTTGTTAAAAAGAAAATTGATAAAAATTACAGATTAAAAAAACACACTGAATATTTGGTCTCAACATTAGTTCCAAGAACTCAACAAGAAAAACATGGATTTTAAATATTATAAAGGGTCTGATTCTGAATAGCTGACTTTCACAGAGAAAACGAGAAAACAATTATCAACCATGAACCATTTGCAAAGTTCAAAGAGTTAAAAAAAATGAAAAAAAAAAACGCCAAATCTTCAAGGACTTACTTTTCTTCTGTTTTGTTGTCTCCTTCAGCAACTGTACCACTTGCTGAACTGGAAAAGCAAAGCTTACTCTGGAAATTGACATGAAAAAAATCAACAATTTTAAAAATAACTAACTTAAGAGAACTTCAAACAACAGGGAGAGTATCGTTAATCAAGAAACTGCATCTGGAAAAAAGAAAGAGCCTAAGAGGCTCAGAAGAGTCAGAACACAGGTTACCAAAACTAAAGAAGCATCATATAGTGTATACGAGATGATAATGTAGAAGCATCATATAGCATATACGAGATGATAATGTAGTCCAACAAATATTGAGACCATTAGACAAGAAACTCCGGTCGATATATGAATTCTGCATATGAACAAATCCAAAGTAAGCACGGATCTTAAATAAGAATGCATATGAATTCTACAAACAATTCAGATGCAAGAGTTGATGATGCCAAATTTAAAGTGAAAAAGAAGCTTCAAATAATCCAATAAAAAAAGAAGCATAATAAAACCAAAAAATTCACTAGTACAATGACCAAATAGTATACAAGGATAATCGATCAAAGACAAGTATTTAATATTCTAATTTTGAAGTCCAAGGAATTCCCAGACAAGACAAATAAAAGCTCACAGGTATCACTAGTTTGTTGGATAAAAAAGATAATGCAATTTTATATGACCAGTAGCATCATGTAACGTTATATAATAGCATGGGCTAAGAAATTTTGAGATAGCATGCATTCAGTGGACTTCTATAACTATTGAACAATAGAACTTACTAATGCATATACATAACGACTGAAAGACCCATCTGTAAAGCTGTTCCACGACATATAAAACTGATCTGCAAAAAGAAGACACTTTGATCATGAGATACAAGAGACAGTCTGGGATCAGAATCATTTTCGACATTTAGCAAGCTTTTAAACATCAAGACATCATTCTGAAAAATAATCCTTCACAAAAAGATGGAAAGCAAAGGTAATATAACTAACAAGTAACAAACCAATTATCCTTTTCAATTACTTACCTCTAAGTTTGTGGCCCCATAGTGAGCTCACACCATTTGCCTTGTGTGCTGCAAAAGTAGATAAGAAAGATATATAAGCTTAAGGAAAATGTTGAGAGAGAAGATATTGCCTTTAATAGAATGGAACAAGTGGAGGATAAACAATATTTTTAAAGTTCAATGCTTTTGCAGATGCAATCGAAATAAGAAAAAACTAAGAATAATTAACAGATAAAAATTAAATGGATAGGCAAATAGCTGGCACAAAATTCTCAAGTCAAAACTAATAGTAACTTACCTCACCTACGCGTATAGAACTTGATTAGCCCATAACTCACAGTGAAGAACTTGATTAGCCGGCCAGAGAACATTTGATTGTCTATAGCTTCGCAAATCTGAAAAACCTGCACAGATCAACATGCAATTCAATCAGATTAAAATGAAGAATAAAGGCTATATCAGTATAAAAATTGGGATAATCGAGTGTGATAGTTTCTCTTTTTTGACTGAAATGGCAAAAGCTTATTACACTTTGTCAGTATCCTTTTAGAAATTGCTCAAGGTCATCATCATACCTGGAAGATTTGAACGAACCAGAAGGTGGTTGCAGTGGTAATCAGGTTGTATACAAAATTTAAATCAGAATAAAACAGTGTATACCTCCACATGTAGCTCAGCTTCACATACTGACAACAAAGAATATTATTAGAAAAAATAACAAAAAAATTAGAATAAAACATTATGACTGGGGTGAGCAAACTTGGGTGTTATCAAGAAAGACTGCTTCACATACCTCCATATGTTATAACTACAAAAGAATATAAAGCATACCTAGATGGACTTGTGAGGTAGAGACATGCTCATTTGCAGTTTGTAGCATCTACATGCTCAACTAACAGGTCAACATCTTCCTCCTATATATTACACTGACAGAAGATTACAAAAGCTAGAAAATTTACACTGATAACTATTATACAGATATCTTGTACTTGCATATTAATGCAAGCAAACATCCTTTCACTGTATGTGACAAGTTTTCCAAACTCACAAGTTTTACAACACATCATCAATCACTTAAGAGTTTCACGAGTTTTTCAATTCACAAGTTTCATAATCAATCCGCGATTGGGGCCAACTTCTGAAGCTCGATCTCATAACTATCCTTTAACACTGCCTAAAAAAATGGAATTAGAAATTATAGAAAATACAATATAATGTAAGCTACTTTTAAAAAAAACATCATTCCATGAACTTAAATCTAAATAGAATAATGATCTTGTATGATTCCAAACCTATTCAGAAATATGATCTTGAATGCACTCCGTCAACTCGGCCCGAACCTCATCAATTTGATCACGAGAGTAACCTGTTTTTGTGAACTGTGAACACAGACAAATTAAATTGGCGAGTGGTTAATGGGAAAAACAATCAACACTGATCACTTTGCAATTCTAAATAGTTAATGTCAAAGAATTTGAGATAAGCTTAATATAATTACTATTGATCTCAGTGAATCTCTCTCGATAGTCTCAACTTCTTCAATAATTTGTTTCATGTATCTCATCACAAAAAAACCGCATTGTTTCGCATCCGGTTGTTGAGGAGCCTATATATGGTAATTATTGTCAAATAGTTAACGAAAATTATACACATTCCAATATATGTTAAACAAAAGTATACATACCTTAACTCTTCCCACTTAGCATTTTTTCTCCCTTTCCTTCCCTTGGTAGAATTAAACAAGCGTAATGCCCTTCATACGTTATGAATATTTGTTATATAAAATTTATATTAAAATATAAATTTACTGACAGAAATCTGAACTCACATTTCCATTACGTATTTACAATCATCATCTCGAATGCGGAAACTAAGGGAATCCAACACATAAATAGTATCCTTGTAAGGTTCAATTACACTGAGAATCCAATGGAAACTAGGCAAAGACATATGGTTAGATCATAAAATTTAATAAATTAGCGAATGGAAGCATTTTAAAGTGAAGTTTTATTTTGCACTTACCCGACATTACATGGCGATCAATACTAAGTCACGATTAAAGTCTACATTTGAATCAAATCCTCCGGATACAACTATAACAAATGAGAAACATGAGATCAACCATTTAATTTTTTAGGGGACATGTGAAGTGAAAGGTCACTTACTGAAAAGAAATAGTAAATCCACACATAAATTAGTTTGCACAAAAAGGTTATCAAAAAGTACTTCTATCCATGTTAGTTCCAAAATATGGGGTCATGCTATTTATATCTATCCATTCCCTCAATTTACAAATTGAGCTTTTCTGAAGATGATCATTCAAATCTTAGTATGAACTTTGTAGCTCCCTTATTTACTTCAACATAGTGAATTGTGGACTACTAGAAGAGATTTATAAGCGTAGATGATTTAGTTGCAATCAACTTAAGCATTTTGGGGTTGATAGTTGGAGCCTCACAAGTTAATAGGGGTTTCTTTTTTTAATCTAAGATGGTCGTACAATTAATATCAAAACGAACCTAATCCAAGGCATGGGAAGGCACTAGAACGGTCCATGTGCATGGTGGAGCTCATAGTGTATACATAAATTAATGACCAAATATTGCAAAGATAACGACGAATTAATGCAATTCTGAACTCCTATATCACATTTGTCAATTGATAGTGTGGCATCTGTGCATCATGTTTACTCTTCTGTTTCGCGAAAAGAATACTGTAATGTGGATCACTCTAATGTGGATCTTCTTCTTTGAACAATATATGGACGTGTTATGCATGTCAAAAAGAAGACCAAAAAAATTTAAACAGAAGGAAAAAAAAAAAACTACCTGTGGGATGGGGAGCATGGCGATGACATCGATGACAAAATCGCTTTTAAGATAGCGCATTGCAATCTGATAGAGATCCGTGACGAGCTCTCCCCTACCTAAGACCATAGAGCTGGGTGCGACGAAGGCGATCCGGAACTTGAGGACAATCTGCCCCAAATAGAAGAGATCGGCGACGGTTCTGAAGAAGGTGACGATGATACCGATGTTAAAATCGATTCGAACACAGCCAGGGCTGCCGATGAACAGAAGGTAGAAATAGAGAGGGTCGACGAAGAGAGCCACAAGACAGGAAACGAGGAAAATGCAGTTCCACAGGAGGACGACGTCACCACCGGGGTCGAGGATCCGGTGGGGTCGCCAAGGTCGGCGGCGCAGGTGGTTGAGGACAATGTCCGGAGGGCGGGGGACGACCCGACGATGGCGTAAGGGGAGAATCTAGGAGGGTGGCCCGATGGTCCTCATCGTCAGCAACGGAGCTCGAATCTGCAGGGGGTGTCGACGTGGCGGCGGAGGCGGAGGAAGGAAAAGGCGGCCATAGGAGGAGAGGAGTGAGAGAATTAGGGCAGGGCTGTTCGGGCGATATGTGGGGAGGCGAGCGTAGTGGCGAGCGTCGTGATGCTGCCGCTGGGGTTCAGTTTCCACTCGACGGACGAAGAGCTCGTGGAGGATACTTCTTGGTGGTGAGCTAGGAGAAGATGTATGTTCACCAGATCGTACTCAATGTCGATTTCGTGGAGAGGAGAGGACAAGGGAGGTGGCAATGAGGGAGGTCGAGGGAGGTGGAGGGAGATATTTCGCGGAGAAAAGAAGCGCGGAGAGATTTTTTGCGAGCCGCCGAGGGTTGGCAATGAGCGAGGTGGAGGGAGGGGATGTGTTTTTTATTTTAGCGGGAAATACGACAACGCTTTTAAAAAACGCTTTTGTAACAGCGTTGTCTTTCATCCAAAACCACAACACTAAGCACATCGCATCATTATAAAACGTTGTCGTTATTAAAAAGTAAAACACATAGACAACGCTTTTCACTAAAAACGTTGTAAAACAAAAAAAGACAACGTTTTTTTTTAAAAAACGTTGTCGATTGGGCGTTGTTGATTGCAAAAATTCTTGTAGTGTAAGCTCTCGGATGTTAAGCCATGAACAGAGCCCCAAGCTCTGATACCACTTGTTGGAACCCGGATGGCTAAAGAGGAGGGGTGAATATAGCCAGACACTTGAAACTTAGCTCTTTCTTAAATTTTCTCTGCACTTAAGTTAGCAGCAATGGAAACAAAACATATGCAGAAAAAAATCTTAACAGAAAGGAACAGAGAATACAAACCAAGGATCGCTAACAAGGATCGTTTATAAGGTTCGGGGATAACTTGCCCCTACTCCTTGGCGTGCCCGAAAGGTGGGCGATCCCTTGATCGTCGGCAGATCAAGCCCCGGTGAACACCGGATAAAACAGTGCCTCCTTCTCGGTGGAGAAACCTCTCCACAAGCGTCTCAATAGGATACAAGTTAAGCTCACGAGACTAAGGAGGAACCTCTCACAAGACAGTAGCAAGAAAGCTCAAGAGAGAAGCTACACAAGGAGCACAACCACAACAGCGAAACCCACAGCCACACTTGCTTGTTTTCCTGTTCGTTCTTGTCGCCTCCTCTGCTTCTCATCTTCCTCTTAAGCTTCTGCTTCATCGCCAGGCTCCATCAGCATCCCCTGAGCAGAACCTGAACCCACTGACCTCCATGAGCACTCAGTCCACTGAAGTCCCTCTCCAGCTGAGCCTCCGTTAGTCGCCAGCCATGCCTTAGTTACCGTTGAAACCTGAGAAGGAGAAACAAACAAAGCTGCTCCAAGGAAAGCCTCCCATTGACCCTCCTTGAGTGTTTGAATCACCTGCTATCACCTGCACACTCCACCAGAGGCTTAACAATGCATATCAAATGAAATCAGCAATGTATCAGAGAATTGGCAGAGAAAACAGTCGCGATCAGAGATTCTGACAGCGTATTTGAATTAAAGTTCTGCTCCTGATCGGTCACCAGACCGATCAGGAAGGACCTTGATCGGTCATCAGACCGATCCAGCAGTCTTCTGCACACTCCTGATTAGTCCCCAGACCAATCCAGCATTCTACTGCACACTCCAGATTGGTCCCCAGACCAATCACGCTCCAGCATGATCGGTCACCAGACCAATCAGGCTCCAGCCTGATCGGTCACCAGACCGATCAGGCTGCTTCCAGACCGATCAGGAGTCATCCTGATCGGTGATAGTGAGAACCTTGTGACAAATGATCGTTCATTAGACCGATCTGAACAGTATCCCTGATCGGTCATCAGACCGATCAGGAGCAGATCAGTAAGGTTCCCAAAACCTACTGGATGCTCCCTGATCGATCACCGGACCGATCCGGAGCAGAGCAGCAGGTGAACTATATGCTCCCTGATCGGTCACCAGACCGATCAGTCATCGCTGGATCGGTCACTAGACAGATCCACGAAGGAGCACTGTGCCAACTTCCCTGATCGGTCACCAGACCGATCCAGGCAAGCCCAAATGCACTTTAAGTCACGAGAACAAGCCTCCAACCCTTCTCTGACTCGTGCCATGCCCAGCTTCACTCACTGGGACTTCAACCTAGCCCTCCAAGCTAGGACCTGGCTTCACTCACTCGGCTTCACTAACCGGGACCTGGCTTCACTCACCAGGATTTCAACCTAGCTTCACTCACTAGGATTTCAATCACCTGGCTTCACTCAGCAGGACCCGGCTTCACTCACCGAGATTTCCCTCACCTGACTTCACTCACCAGGACCCGGCTTCACTCACCGGGATTTCTCTCACCTGGCTTCACTCACCAGGACCCGGCTTCACTCACCGAGATTTCCATCACCTGGCTTCATTCACCAGGACCCGACTTCACTCACTGGGATTTCCATCACCTGACTTCACTCACCAGGACCCGACTTCACTCACCGGGATTTCCATCACCTGGCTTCACTCACCAGGACCCGGCTTCACTCACCGGGATTTCCACCACCCGGCTTCACTCACCAGGACCCGGCTTCACTCACCGGGATTTCATCCAACCTAGCCCTCCAGGCTAGGACTTGACCCTCCAAGCCAGGACTTTTTCACCTAACCCTCCAAGTTGGGACTTTTCACCTAACCCTCCAAGTTAGGACTTTTCACCTAGCCCTTCAAGCTAGGACTTTTCACCCAACCCTTCCGAATTAAGACATTTCAATACCTAGCCCTCCAAGCTAGGATTTTCCAATCACTCCGTGCCTAATCCCCGATTAGGACTTAATCATAATCATAATCATCAACCTAAACTAAAATCGATGTCAACACCAAAACAACAATCAGGGTCAGACTGCATCAACAATCTCCTCCTTTCTGTTGTTTGATAATCCGATTTTAAGTTTAGGGGTTCTCAATCAATTTTCTTAGATTTAGAATCATAGGGGAATCAGGATCCTCCCCCTACAATATAATCATCGTAAACTTTACCAACCACACTCTCCCACTTTGTCGAACATCGAAAAGGGTCTAGAGGGGCTATTAAGTTTAATCATACTCCCCCTCAACCAAGGGTCTCTCCCCAAACCCAAAATAATCAAAGGATAATTTTTGAATTGCATATGAGAGGCATATACCATAAATGTATCATGACAACAACGTATATGCATCATTCGTCAATAAGTGTGAATTGCACATGAAACCATATACAGAATTATATCATGATCAAACATGTATATGTTCCATGTGACAAGTAGGGAATGCATCTGTATCTGATACATAATCCTGAGTGGTCTCCGTGACCAATCAGGTTCGTTGATTACTTGATACTGAAATATTTCTTATTAATCTGGGGAGCGATCATATTTCAGAAAAATTCCTGAAACTCTGATACATTCCTGATCAGACTGCATTAACAATTTGCATTCGATAATAGGGGTGTAGACTCTATTAATATTCGACATTTCAGAAACATTTCTGAAACACGACATCAAGAACAAGAGTCATGGCTCAACAAACCCTTTCTTATGAATTTGAACATTCCAACATAGGTTTGTATCAAATCACTATTAAGTACCAGGTTTGTACCACTTGAACAAATGTGTTTCAATTGTAATTGGTTTGTATCAGATTTGTTAGGAGTATGATCATTAAACTGATACAATTCGATGAGAAGAGATTGGCTTGAGGAGGTTTTGGATCAATTTGGAACGACCTGGGAGTTCCTTGATCAGAGTTGGTCTGATCGGTCACCAAACCGATCAGAAGCACCCCTGATCGGTCGGTGGACCGATCAGGGATGATACAGAATGGTTTCTGACACTGATCAATTTCAGAAACAAGTTCGTTTCAACTCTTAATCACTCTAATCCCTAATACAATCAGATTTACTCCCTAAATGAGTTCCATTAACCATAAATCATTTAATCAAAACAAGCAATCTGATTTGGGTCTCTTAACTAAGCTTCATTTCATATCAAGGATTAAGAATTTCCATGGATTAATATATCATTACTAGGTTGACTGATCAATTATGTTCTGAGCATGTTCTTGGCATGATCTTGAGTTTTCAAAAATAGATTTATGTCAAAGCATGATAAGTATGCTCTAATCATGAACTTGAATGTTAAAACATGTTTGTATCAAAATTCCAAGGCAGATATGCATACCATAACTTGAACAGGAAGTTTATAATCATGGATAGCATGGATGCATATTGCTATTTATCAACATCAATACATGAATGAAATCTATGTGTGCCAAGGCATGATCGGAATGTTTTTAGCATGATCATTTTTATTCCAAACAAATTTGATAATTCAATCTACACCTAAGTATTGATATCTCGATAATCCAAATAATATTGGGCATATGAAAAACGTCAAGTT
>JAGFNQ010000889.1:334309-406675 GCA_024364735.1 Boesenbergia rotunda | reverse complement strand
ATCCAGAGGATAGACGCTGACCGAGACCTCTGCGGATCAAAGGCCACGTGGGGGCGCCCCCGACGTCCCGGGCGCCCCCAGGCCCTATATAAAGGGCCTTCGACCAAGGCTTCAGTACATCAGTTCTCTCAACGCCCCAAAGATCTTCTACGCTCGTGCCTTGCTCCGGAAACACTCCAACTCGAGCCAACGACGTCCCGCTGCCCCGAAAGAGTCAATCCACTCCGGACGTCGATAACGAAGATCGAATTCTTTTATTATTATTGTTAGTGCACTTACTTGTAATAAATTATTGTAAACTATTTTGCGCGTATATAGAATTGCCCAAAGTAAACGGTCAACGACCGTGGGCCTTGGAGTAGGAGTCGACACAGGCTCCGAACCAAGTAAATTGACTGTGTCTTTGTGCTGTGATTGTTTTTATTTTATTTCCGCTGCGTACGTGCTCTTTACGAAAATCCGAACGATTTCCGATATTCACCCCCCCCCCCCTCTATCGGTTTTCTCGATCCAACAAGTGGTATCAGAGCAGGGTTATTCAAACTTGGTGCAACCACCAGTTTGAAAAAAAAAATTTCCAGAATTTTTTTATTTTATTCTTTTTATTATTCGAACTTTTTCTTTATTATCCTTATCCCGCACTACTAATCCAAGACCAAGTCTTGGGACATTTCCTTGTTAGTCGTTTTTTTTACAGAACAAATGGCCATGCAAGAGGGATACAGCACCGCTAGACCTCCACTCTTCAGTGGAGAAGACTTTTCATACTGGAAAAGTCGTATGGAGGTCCACCTGAAAACTCAGGTGGACATGTGGATCATTATCCAGTCCGGTCTGGAGATCCCCCGAAATGCCGAAGGACTTCCTCAGAGCTACTCTGAATGGGACAACGCCCTAAAGCGAAAGATAGAAGCCGATGCAAAAGCTACTCAGACTCTTCAATGCGGATTGACGAAAGATGAGCTGAACCGCGTGGGCCCTTTCAACAGTGCAAAGGAGCTATGGACAAAACTGATCGAGCTGCACGAAGGGACTTCAGATACTCGGATCAGTAAGAGGGATCTGCTACTGAACAAACTCTACACCTTCAAGATGACCGACAATGAAACAGCAGCTCAGCTCCACGCACGAATCCAAGAGGTAATGAACGGTCTTCACACAATAGGTCACAAGGTTGAAAATCGTGACCTAATCAGGTATGCCTTAAACGCTTTCCCTAGAAACACCTTGTGGGCATCTATGGTAGATGCATGCAAGGTCTCAAGGGATCTTTCGAAAATAAAATTAGATGAATTATTTTCTGAACTAGAACTGCACGAACAAACTAACACCAATATGGTCGAGAAAGGTATTGCTTTCGTTGCAGGTAAAATTCTAAGGACAACGAAGAAGAAGCCTGAACCTGAACCCGAGTCTAACTCAGACTCAGAAGATGAAGAAGGAGATCAAACGAAGCTGGTCCGACTAGCCCGAAGTTACTACAAGGAGCTGAAGAACCGAACCAACAAACGGAAAATTAGCCGAAGAAAGGACGAACCAGCTGAACCCGCAAATGACAAAAGCAAGCCCAACGTAACCTGCTACGAGTGCAAGAAGAAGGGCCACTACAAGACAGAATGTCCAAGCTTAAAGAAAGAAGGCGCTCCAAGCAACCTGGGACGAGTCTTCCTCAGAAGAAGAAGAAGAAGCACCTAAATCAACCCTACTAGCTCTGACCGCCTCAGAAAAAGTCGAGTATGAGTCAGAATTAGAATAGGACGACGGCGAGCTGACATTTACAGAAGACGGTGAAATTAAGGTAACTGGTTTTAATAGATGTCAATTAACTGAATTAATTTCATTTCTTTCTCGAGATTTGGCAAAAGCCAAACTCCGAGTCGAATCCCTCCGACAGGAAGTAAAACTCCTGAAAGAGGGAGCTGACTCTAAACCCTTAACCGAGAAGGTTCAGGAAGGAACTCCTACTCAAGTTGAAAAACTTGAAAAGGAAAACTCCTCCCTGAAAACTTAGGTTAAGGATCTTAGATCAGCTTTAGAACGATTTAGATCTGGTTCCAAGGGTCTTGACATGATCCTTGGAAAATAGAAATCAGTTCTAAATTGATCCGGACTGGGCTATAGAACCAAATCCCGGCAAAGATCTTACTTAGCTGTACTGAATCAGTCCAGAGGTAAAATTCAGGCATGGGTACCTAAACTATACCTGAACAAACTAACTGGATCAAATCAGTATTGGATCCCCAAGGACAAGATTCACATCTTACCTAACCATCACCGTGGCTTTAGTCCAGGGGGAGCCAAACTGAAAACTATATTCATTATTGGATAAAATTATTTTTCTTGATTGCAATATGATTGCTTGCTTGTTTATTTAATTTCTGCAATTTACCATGCTTAGACCTAGGCTAGTTTAAGGACTAAACAAACTTAGCTGAAACTTGACAACATAATATTGGGTGGAGGTGAGATGATAGTACGTTAGGGAAGCCAATTTGGCGGAACTAGCCGAAGCTACCGATCCAAGACCCAAACTAGTTAGACCAGAAATTTTTCAAAGAATTTTTGAAAATGAAATTTCATTAAAAGGCTTTGTCAAGGAAAGAGTGGATGATCCCATAAGGCTACGGCCAAAGAAGGCCTAGTGCCTCGCCAAGACCTGGAAGCCAATTTCTGAAATTCAAATTCAAATTTTTTTTGTCAAATTCGAATCTAACACAAAATTTCAGTTATTTGTAGAGTTAAACATTTTTGTTAAAATTAATTGTTTTCAAAATTAATTAAGTTTTAAAATTTAATTGTTTTCAAAATTAATCAAACTTTTCAAAATAATTTTAACCATCAAAACCTGTCTCACGAAAACTATAAGGCTAACGTGATTGAAAACCCTAGACTGGGTGAGACAGCAGGATTAAGACTAAAATGGAAATTCTTTTAATACCTATAGGATGAGATAATCTTGTATTTATCAAACCATGGTCAAACCATGATTAATTTAGTCAAACCATGGTCAAAGCAGTCAAACTAGAGTCAAAACAGTCAAATCAATTCCAACCATGGTCAAACCAATTAAACCATGGTCAAAATGATGACAAGACAAAAATTTGTCTTTACCAACCCTATTCCGGGCGCCCGGAACCACGCGGGCGCCCCCAACCCCACCTTTTCTTACTCCCTAGGCAAAAAGCTGCCATTGCTTTTTGACCAGGGCGCCCGGAACCACACGGGCGCCCCCATCAACTCCAATGTAACAAAAGCTGCAAAGCGCTCTGTTGAGGGCGCCCGGGCTGTCCCGGGTGCCCCCAGCAGCCAAAAGCTACTGCCTTTGGCAGCAGTTGTTGACCGGGGCGCCCGGAAGCTCCCGGGCGCCCCCATGGGTTTGCCTATAAAAGGCACCCGAACCTCCTTCACTTCCCACACCAAAATCAACCTTCTTCTCCACTTCTTACTCTTCAAGAAGATCTTGCAAGTCCTCTTCCTCAACCATGCCTCCCCGAGCCGTCCGGTATGATTATCATTTATTTTTATTGCATTTAAAATTATTTCATGCAATATCTTTATTCTTCCTTTAACTCCCTTAACTTAGAAGACGCCGACCGAACCCGGCCAACCCCGGTGCCGAACCTAGTCCGGACCCTAGATTTCCAAACCTAGAGTTATGTAATAGGTTTGCACAAACCATCTACAAGCCTATCAAAACGAGTTATCTCAATAGGCACTTTTTTACCCAATCATGCCCTGTCACCATGAACATCATCAACTTCTATCAATTGGACAATCTTGTCTTCTGCACGCATACAATTAATGAATCTTTATGTGCAGAATTCTACAATAATATAATTCAACAAGATAATCTTATGTTTCACACTACTGTCCAAGGAATTCCTTTGACCATCACCCCCACTCTGTTGAACCGCTTCCTAGGACTGCGACCCTCTCAGTCCACATTCTGCTGTTATCCTCCTAGGAACCCCCCATTTGATCCTCCCTACTCAGAGATTACCCTAGATACCATTCACTCCTATTTCTATAGGGCAGACCTCCCCGCAAATAGACGCTTCCAAGCTGTTGAACTTCAGGCCCAGAACTATGCCTTGTATAGAGTTCTGGTCCGCTGTATCCTACCACTCTCCACCAGAGACCTAGGGACTATGAGACCCTTTCATGCTTTCCTTCTTTATGCCCTAGTCCATCACCTTGACCTAGACATTGGATTCCATATGTTTCATACCATTCTGCATGCGTCCAGTGTCACGACCCAGGGACGAGTGCGCACACCATATTGCCACATCATCACATCCCTCCTTCATCACCACGGTCGTGACATTACCGTTGGTGAAATTACCGCTATGACCGACTTTGACGAAATAGGATTTAGGAACTTTTCGTTAGCGGGTCTAGAGATGTCGACCACCAGGGTTCTTAGTTGGAGACATAGCTGCAGCAGCCAGAGCACACATCGACGAGCCCGCTCCACCGACACTCTACCAGAGAGTGATGCATTTAGACACAAAGGTTCAGAGTCTCCGAGAGGAGGTCGAAGCCTACCACCTAGAGCAGATGGAAGCTCGTCGAGCCGATCGAGAAGTGGCTGACGCACGATACATAGAGATGATGGCATGATTCGATGCATGGCAGCCTGGCCCGTCTGATCATCCCGGTCCTTCGTCTTAGATTCACCTAGCATTGTACCTATTTGACTGCCCCTACTCAGTAGGGTTGACTTGTGTTTGACTGTTTGACTGTATTTGAACCTTGATTACCTGCTTTATTTTCTGTTGACCAGTTTATGAGTACTTGTTCTTTTTGCAATTAGGATTGAGCTATGTAGAATAGATTAATTTTTTTTGCATTCCTTGATTTAAATTTTTTTATAGAATTTGAAAAACTGTTTTACTTAATTTCAAAATCAGTTTTCATTTTCAACCTAGTTTTTATTTCAAAACTACCCCCTTTAAAAATTAGGGCTTTCTCGAAAATGGACTTAGCCTAGGCCCTAACCCTAGAACTGCATGCACCTATAGACTTAGAAGCCAGCATCTCACAATCACCTTAGGGTACTTTTGATTGATAACTTAGAAAGGGGTGAGATGCTTAGGTCTTTGCCTTAATTCAAGATGCTTTAAGTCAGTGCATCTGCAGTAATTGGGGCACTAAATACAACTTACATAGCAATCAAGTTAAGTGTCAAGCTTAGAAAATCTAACTTGAACAGAAACACTTAACTTGACTAACCCTAGCAAAAACTACTGTTTATAACAGTTAGTAAGTAGCTAATTGGGTTAGACAGGTCCCTACAGAGAAAATTGACTGAGTTAATTTAAGTCTACATTAGGAATTGATTCAGTACAGCAAAATCTTATTTAATTCTTTTATGCAATCTTATTTCTGCTATAATTATCTATTTTGATATATGACAAAGGGGGAGAGATAGGAAAGGAGAGAGTAAAATTAATTTCTTAATTTCTCAAAAAGTTTTTCAAAAATTAATTTTACTTACTCAAAAAGTTTTTCAGTTTTTCAAAAATTAATTTTACTTTTTCAAAAATTAATTTTACTTATTCAAAAAGTTTTCAAAAATTAATTTTTCGTTATTAAAAGGGTTTCAAAATTTTATTATCCTTTATTCAAGCCTTTCAAAATTTTCTAACTTAAGCTTGTCAAATTACTTAAGTTCTTAAAAGCTTTCAAAATTTTTACTTAAGCTTTCAAAATTTTGCTAAGTACTCAAGCCATTCAAAAATTTTCTAACCTAAGCTTATCAAATTTTTTACTTTAAGCTTAAGTTTTTCAAAACGGAATAAGTACAATGTTACTAAGTACTTAAGTTTTTTGTACTTATGGTTTCCAAATGGACTCTATTTATTAAGTACTTAAATTTTCAAAATTATTAAGTACTTAAGTACTAAAGTGTTTCAAAGTTTACTAAGTATTTAAGTTTTTTTCTACTAAGTACTTAAGCTAACACTTTCAAAACTTTTGAGTACCTTAAAACTTAAAGCTTCAAAAACTCCTATGTACTTTTAACTTAAGTTACTGAAAGATTTCTAACTACCTAAAACTTAAGTTTTCAAAGTACAAGTAAAGTTCTTAACCCCACGAATTTTTGAAAAATCTAGGGGGAGATTCCTTCCAGGGGGAGGGAACAAAATTTAACATTTTTTTCATGTTTGCTTAAACTTAACTTTTTGAACTAGGGTTGTCATAAATCAAAAAGGGGGAGATTGTTGGTGCAGAATGCACCCAAGTCAAACCTGTGTTTTGATAATGGCAACAGAGATCAAAAGTTAAGTCTTACTTGTTTTTCTAACAAGTTAGTCTAGTGTACAGAAAAAGACCTAGCGAAGGACAGCTAGGCACTGGCGAAGGAATGCCAGGGTCAAAAGCCCTAGCGAAGGACTGCTAGGCGCCAGGTGAAGGACAACCTGGGACAGAAGACCTAGCGAAGGAATGCTAGGCACCGAGCGAAGGGCAGCTCGGCATCCAAGACCTGACAAAGGACCGTCAGGCAAAAGTCCAACCAGAGGAACGGTTGGCATCAGGTAAATTCTCCCGAGAGGAGTAGGTGAGGACGCGTTCCCCGTCGAGGGAACAGTAGGCGTCGGTTCGACCTAGGGCTCCATTTCGGAGACCAAAGTCAGAACCAAGACAGCTAAGGCTGTATAAATAAATATTTTAATTGCTTTATTATGTTTTGGACTAACCCTGGATGCAGGACCGAAGGAACGTGTGTCTGCAGCTCAGAGAGCCTCAAAGGAATGAGGCAATAGCTGACCAGGGCGCCCGGAGTGTCCCGGGCGCCCCCAAGGTGAATACCAAACACAACAAATGCAACGTAGCCTCGACAATTCATATTCGAGGCGCCCCCGTGCTCCTGGGCGCCCCCGCTGCTCCCGGGCGCCCCCTGCGCTGCGGGCGCCCCCATGCGCAACCTCAAACCAGAACCCCTCGAAGCCAAGGAGATAGGACTTTGACCCGGTCAATCCGGGCGCCCCGGTCAAAGCGGATCCAGAGGATAGACGCTGACCGAGACCTCTGCGGATCAAAGGCCACGTGGGGGCGCCCCCGACGTCCCGGGCGCCCCCAGGCCCTATATAAAGGGCCTTCGACCAAGGCTTCAGTACATTAGTTCTCTCAACACCCCAAAGATCTTCTACGCTCGTGCCTTGCTCCGGAAACACTCCAACTCGAGCCAACGACGTCCCGCTGCCCCAAAAGAGTCAATCCACTCCGGACGTCGGTAACGAAGATCGAATCCTTTTATTATTATTGTTAGTGCACTTACTTGTAATAAATTATTGTAAACTGTTTTGCGCGTATATAGAATTGCCCAAAGTAAATGGTCAACGACCGTGGGCCTTGGAGTAGGAGTCGACACAGGCTCCGAACCAAGTAAATCGACTGTGTCTTTGTGCTGTGATTGTTTTTATTTTATTTCCGCTGCGTACGTGCTCTTTACGAAAATCCGAACGATTTCCGATATTCACCACCCCCCCCTCTATCGGTTTTCTCGATCCAACATATATAACATCCCCTGGTGGAGGGCTGCTAGAGGTCGCACCACCAGGAAATGTATGATGATACCACTCCTCATACCATGTGTCCTGTAGTGAGCTGATCTCAGGGACATCGGATGCTAGAGCATCGAGACGGCGATCGAAAGATCGAAATGCTGAGCTGACCTCCTGTCGCCAGAGCTCGGAAATATGTAGCTCGCACTGCATCGTTCGCTCTAGCTCCGCAACCTCCCAGCGTAGGTCAGGAGCCCACTCATCGTAATCTCCTGCAACAGCGGGCCGCTCCTGGTCATGGGCTGCTCCTGGTAACTCCCCCACACGTCTCCGATCCTTCCATCTCAGCCCTTGCGATCCGACAACAATACCAGACTGGGCCAGCATGCGACGATCAAGTTTGCAGTCCTGTCGAACCATGGGTACAATCCGGCCCTGTGAAACATCGATACCAACGGACTGCAGCCAGGCAGTGATGATATGGCCAAATGGCATGTAGACTATCTGGTCGTACAACAGACTGTGGACGATGATGGAGAAATAGATGGACGGCACGATATCAAAGTCTAACTGCCGATGCATCCCGTAGAGCATCAAGCAGTGGAATGGATGAATTTCATCTAGGTGCTTTGTAGTGGTAGGGATGAGACAGTTAGTGATGATCTTAAACAAGACATAATCTATGGGGGAAAGATGGAGAGCAGCAAATGTAGGGAAGGCATTGGAAACCTCACCGGGATCCCTCGACCTGGGATGATCGAAAAAGTACTCATGGATAGAGTCAGGGTGACTCCAACAAAGGGAACCGGTAGAGGGTCTGGAAGGTAAGGATAGAGGGAAAAGACATTCTCGGACCGGCGACAACCAAGAAAGGTAGTGAAGGCAGATAGGTTAAAATCAAAGTCGACACTGGCGACACGGGTCCTCCACCCCGTGCCCTCTCCACTAACCATGTTATTATAAAATTCGGAGACCAAATCAAAGTTGATTGGCCTCTCAAGGAAAAGAATGGGTTGAAGCTCATAGTGTTCAATGATATGCCGTATCGTAGGACAATGTTCGTAAATGTAGGTTTGGTCCACCGATCGACATGGCATAAGTTTGAAGGTGTGCCATTGAAAGTCTAGAGCGTAATGAATGTTTTGAAATCGAGTATGTGGAGGTGGTGGAGGCTTTGAAGAAGGTGTAGATGATGAAGGGCCTTTGCCCTTTGAGCTTCCCTCCATTGATTCCTTTCCCTTAGATGATTTTCTAAAGATTTAAATAGGTCATGGAAATAGCATAAATCAAATGAGCAAGGTTGAATCGACCACATGAACATAGGTTTAACCAAGATTTGATCACGAAACAATAATCATAAGATAGAATTGATCATATGAAGATAGATTTAATCAGTGACATGGCAAAGAAGGGTCACGGCAGAAACATAAGGTCATGGCACCAGGTTGATACAAATGTAAGATTTGATCAAAAATCAAATAATAAAGAGATGTGATAGAGTGTAGTTCATGGCATAGGCAAGGTCACGGCAAGCACCACAAGACAAAAATTTTGATTAGCACAAACTCATAATCTGTTAACTGATTTGCAAGAAAAACTAACCAAAAATGCTTACTTAGGTGCCATTGAAGATTGGTGATGAAGATCTTGGAGTCTGGAAGAAGAGGCTTGCGCAGAAGAAACTCTCGGCACAAGACAGAAGCGCAAGACCTTGAGCAAGAAGGAAACTTGCAGAAGACAAGAAAACACTCGCAGGAAATCTTCTCAGGATCGCATGCGCCCGCACAAAAGCTCACTCGCAAGAGGAGAAAGGAGACACAGGGAAGGCTCTCACACAGGTTGAAGAGGCGCAAGTAGTGAGGTTCGGCGCTAGGGCTTGGGAGATGAGGGGTTTTTGTGAAGTTATTCGGTTGGTGGATCGGTCCACCAACCGAAATTTAATGTGATCGAACGGATCACCGTTCGATCTGAGAGCGCCCAGACCGATCAGGCTTCGGCCTAATCGGATTGGCCTGGTCCTGATCGGTCGGGTGACCGATCAGGCAGGATCCTAATCGATCGGTTGATCGTTCAGGAAGCGATCAGTAGGGTCGGATGATATTCGGGAAGCCCCCCTGATCGGTCTGTGGACCGATCACCACAGAGTGTCAGATCGGTCCGGGGACCAATCCAGGCTAGTATAGAATGTTTGGACTGAATTTCGTTAAGTCTCTGTGACCCCTCTGATCGGTCTGTGGACCGATCACCACAGGAGGGAGCCAGATCGGTCCGGGGACCGATCAGCCCTACACCTGATCGGTCCAGTGACCGATCAGAGTTCCTGATACTCCCTGATACGATCTAAAACTTGCAGTTTCAAATTTTTACACGATTCCTGAAGGGATCTGATGAAAGATATCGATCTTGGAAGTGATCCCTTGACTATAATTGATCCCTAAACAAGGATCAAAAGTCCTTATGGCTCGAACAAATCACTTTGCTCCACCCAAGTGGAGTCAAACTCAATCAACAAACATTCAATCAATTTCAATCAAGATTGTGTCAAATTCAGGTTTCCAATCAAGTTTCCTTGATTGGAATGTCCAAGTATGATCATGGAGCCAAGTACACATGTGTTATGCATTGGTTTTCCCCATACTTGGTCACCGAAGTGATTTTTATTTCGTCAAGTTAATTTCTCAAGGGATGCATTTGACATTTTGAGAAATTGAGTTGATCCTAACATCTCACCCCATTTCTAGCAAACAAAAATATTTTGGTAAGCCTTATAGTTTGTGTGAGATGTCCCCAAGTTACCCAATTGTATCCCAACAATTAGAAATAATCATGAAGGGTTTTGAATGCATTTTGATGTTTATGAAGCGCGACACATTCCCAACTCCCTTCTTAAAAAGCTAAACTCATTTTCGGGGAGTGGTTTAGTAAAAATATTAGCGAGGTTTGATTTGGACTCTACATGTGAGAGTACAATATCTCCCCTAGCAACATGATCCCTAATGAAGTGGTGGCGCACTTCAATATGTTTGGTCCTAGAGTGATGGACTGGATTCTTGGTTAGGTTAATTGTGCTAATGTTGTCACACAACACTTGCACACCTTTGTAGCTTAATCCATAGTCCTCTAGAGTATGTATCATCCACAACAATTGTGATACGCTCTCTCCCATGACGATATATTCTGCCTAGGTCGTGGAGAGAGCAACATAATGTTGCTTCCGACTTGACCAACTAACTAGAGATGATCCTAGAAATTGGCAACCCCCACTCGTGCTTTTCCGATCCAACTTACATCCAGTGTAGTCGGAATCGGTATAGCCAAGTAAATCAAATGATTCGGTACGGGGGTACCAAAGACCGACTCCAATTGTGCCTTTAAGATATCTCAAAATCCATTTAACAGCGATTAAATGAGATTCCTTGGCATAAACTTGATACCTAGCACACATACCCACAGCGAAAAGAATATCAGGTCGACTAGCTGTGAGGTATAGCAAACTACCTAACATGCTCCGATATTGAGTCAAATCAACGGGTTTACCACTCTCATCATTATCTAGTCTTGTGTTTGTAGCCATGGGAGTGGTCACCTCTTTCGAATCACTCATATTGAATTTACGGAGCATTTCTTGAGTATACTTCGATTGGTGCACATGGATCCCATCTCGGGTTTGCTTGATTTCGAGTCCAAGGAAGAAAGTCAGCTCTCCCACTAGACTCATTTCAAATTCACTTTCCATGTGTCCAATGAACTCATTTAAATAGCCCTTGTTATTTGAGCCATAAATTATGTCATCGACATATACTTGGGCTACAAAAATATTATCACCATCTCTTCGTAGAAACAGTGTAGGGTCTATTTGGCCTCTTACAAAGTCTTTTTCAATTAAAAATATCGACAACCGCTCGTACCAAGCTCGGGGTGCTTGTTTAAGGTCATAAAGTGCCTTTTTGAGCTTGAACACGTGGTTTGGAAATTCGGTACTCTCAAACCCCGGAGGTTGTTCGACATAGACCTCTTCTCTTATTAAACCATTTAGAAAGGCCGATTTGACATCCATTTGATATAACTTGAAGCCTCGATGTGCTGCAAATGCAAGCATCAATTGGATGGACTCTAATCGTGCCACGGGAGCATAGGTTTCATCATAATCAAGGCCTTCAATTTGACTATAGCCCTTGGCTACTAAGCGTGTCTTGTTTCTAATGATTTCTCCCTTATGGTTCAACTTATTTTTGAAGACCCATTTGGTTCTAATGATGGTGGTCTTCTTAGGTCTAGGGACTAAGTCCCAAACTTGACTTCTTTCGAATTGACCTAGTTCGTCTTGCATTGCAATGATCCAATCGGGATCATTTAATGCTTCATCAATTTTTCTATGTTCAATTTTGGAAATTAAGGCAACTTCATTAGCCTCATTCCTAAAGAATGATCTAGTTCTTACCCCATGATGGATGTCTCCAACAATTTGGTCTTGGGGATGACTAGAGGCTAATCTAGTTTGCCTAGGTGTTGGTGGTGCTTCTTGAATGAATTCACTAGACACAAGCTCAGCCTCAAGATCCGGCTGATCTATGGGTTGTCTAGGCTCACCGTCATCGGATTCATCACCATCAACAACATTTGGACTTTCATTCAAACTTAGTCTCCTAAGTTCGAATTGGACTTCATCTTCTGGTTGACCATTGACTTTCGGAATTTCTTCAAAGACAACGTCAGAAGACTCTTCAACTAATCTAGATTTCTTGTTGTAGACTCGATAGGCTTTGCTAACTAGGGAATACCCAACTAGTATCCCTTCATCAGCCTTTGTCGTGAACTTCCCAAGGTGATCCTTGGTGTTTAGGATGAACACCTTACAACCAAACACCCTAAGGTGTTTAACCGTAGGTGGTTTTCCAAACCAAAGTTCATGGGGAGTCTTTCCTAAAAACCTATGGATGAGAACTCGATTTTGGACATAGCAAGCTGTGTTTACAGCTTCAGCCCATAAGTAACTCGGTAGTGAGTACTCATTAAGCATGCTTCGTGCAGCTTCTTGTAGAACACGGTTCTTCCTCTCTACAACACCATTTTGTTGTGGTGTTCTAGGAGTGGAGAACTCATGTCTATAACCTCTATCTTGACAAAATTCTAAAAACCGTTGGTTTTGAAATTCACCTCTATGATCACTTCTAATTGTCTTAATTGTTGAAGATTTTTCATTTTCGACTCTTCTACAAAAAGATATGAAAACATCTAAGGTTTAGTCCTTATATTTTAGAAAATAAGTCCATGTATATCTAGTAAAATCATCAAGGATAACAAAGCAATATCTACTTCCATTCAATGATATGATAGTGCTACAATCAAATAGATCCATGTAAAGTAAGTCTAAAGTGGTAGATGTACTTACAGCTCTTTTACCTTTATGTACAGATTTTGTTTGCTTACCCATTTGACATGCATCACAAAGTTTGTCCTTTTCATACTTGATGCTTGGTAAGCCACGGACTAATCCCTTGTTGGCCAACTTTCGGATGTTCTTCATGTTAACATGTGCTAGCCTCCGGTGCCAAAGGGTGGACTCTTCTTCTTTTGACATGAGACACTTAGCAAAGGCATTAGTAGCACTTTTAAATGAGACTTGATAAATTTTATCTACTCTTGTTCCTACTAGTACCGTGTCCAAGGTGTCATGTTGTCTAACTAGACATTGACTTGGTTGAAAATCAATTGTGTAACCCGTGTCAAAGGCATTAGTGTCAGACAATTGACTGACACTTAGGAGATTAAATGTCATCCCCTTGACTAGAAGGACATTTGAGATTCTAAGACATTCGGATATTTGAATGTCTCCTATTCCTATGACCTTAAGACTACCATTGTTACCAAATGAAACATTACCTCTACTTTTCTTTTGAAGTGTGGTAAACAATGATCTATCCCCAGTCATGTGTTTGGAGCACCCACTATCAACGAACCAAGTTGATAGATGCTCCCCCTCAATCATAACCTACACAATTCGAAAAATGGAAGATTTAGGTACCCACACCTTGGGACCTAAAGCATCTACTAAACAAGACTTATGCACCCATGCCTTGACAACTTTCTTTTGAACCTTGGGTATCTTGGATTGTCTCATATCAGTCCTAGACATTAATGACACAAATGAAGGTTCTTTGGGTCGGTAACCAATACCGACCCTATTGTAGACTGCCCTTTGGGCATTCAAGATCATGTCTAGGGTCTTTGAGCTAGTTGAGAACTTCTCAAGAATATTCTTGAGTCTCTCAACTTCACTCTTTAATGATTTGTTTTCTTCCTCTAACAATTCATCATGCAAATCATCTATATTCTCATCCCTAGATGACTTCAATTGTTCAATTTCTAATTGCAATGATTTAACCTTATTTTTTGACTTTTTCAACATATTGGTTAAACATGCAATAGCTCTATAACATTTCTCAAGTTCGGGAGAGGTTACCTCTTCATCATCCGAAGATGATGAAACCGCGTTTGAGGAGTTGGAGTACTCATCACTGCTTTCTTGATCTTCTCCAAGAGCCATGAGTGCCACGTGCCGTGTACTCTTCTCCTCATTTTCTTCATCGAATGAACTTGAGGAGGATTCATCCCAAGTGGCCTTCAAGGCCTTTTTCTTCTTCTTTGATTCCTCCTCTTTCTTTTTGGATTTCTCCTCCTTCTTCTTTAGCTTTGGGCATTCACTCTTGAAGTGCCCTTTTCTACCACACTCATAGCAAGAAGCATTAGACTTATCAACTTTAACTTCACTAGGGTTACCTTTACCCTTGAAGCGTCGACCCCTTCTCATCATTCTTCTCACAAAATTTGCCATCTCGGAGGAAGAAGACCCACTGTCATCTTCCTCGGAATCGGACTCGGATTCGGAAAAGGATGAAGATGAAGAGACTTCCTTCTCCTTCTTCTTCTCCTTCTTCTTCTTATTGGATCGTTCCCCTGTAACTAAGGCAATCCCCTTCTCCTTGGGGCCTTTGTTAGCCATTTCATGCAATTCTATTTCACAAAATAGATCATCTAGTTTAACAATTGATAAATCCTTGGAAACTTTGTAGGCATCCACCATGGATGAACACAAAGCATTCCTTGGAAATGCTTTTAGCACATACCTCATGAGGTCGCGGTTCTCGACCTTTTCATCAATAGAATGAAGCCCGTTGAGGACTTCTTTGAACCGGCTATGTAGCTCACTTACCGTTTCATTCTCCTTCATGGAGAGATTTTGAAGTTGGTTGAGGAATAAGTCTCTCTTGGCAATTCTTGAATCTCAGGTGCCCTCGTGAAGTTCGATGAGCTTGTTCCACAAGTCTTTTGCACTTGTGAATGGACCAACCTTGATGAGTTGATCCTTGTTTATACCGCATTGTAGAGTGACCATCGCCTTCGCGTCGGCTTCACTCTTCCGAGTTTGTTCAGCCGTCCACCGCCAAGACTCAAGTTCTTTGCCTTCATGATCCTTTGGAGGGGTGAAGCCCTCCTTCACCGCGAACCAAGTGTTGATGTCCATCTTCAAGTAATACTCCATCTTCGATCTCCAATATTGGAAATCTGCGCCATCGAAGAAGGGAGGTTGGGTGGTGGAAAAACCTTCTCTCAAAGCCATGAATGATAGCTCTCGGTTGTTAATCCGCTTGTACAGAGCCCCAAGCTCTGATACCACTTGTTGGAACTCGGATGGCTAGAGAGGGGGGGTGAATATAGCCAAACACTTGGACTTTAACACTTATCTATTTTCTGCACTTCAATCGTTAGTAGCACAGCGGAAGCACAATAAAATAGAGTAGTGCAGAAATGCAGAAAATAAAACAAACTAAAACAACTAACAAGATCGCTAATAAGGAGGGTTTACAAGGTTCGGGGATAACTTGCCCCTACTCCTTGGCGTGCCCTTAAGGTGGACGATCCCTTGATCGTTGGCAGATCAAGCCCCGGTGAACACCGGATAAAATGCAACCTCCTTCTCGGTGGAGTAACCTCTCCACAGCGTTTCAACAAAGATGAAGTTTTAAGCACAATGAAACACAAGAAAGATCTTACTTAGCACTTAGCACAGGCAAGAACACAAGCAGCGCTTCCTCGAGCTCCACCCAACGACGATCTCACGCAAGAACACCCTTCTTCGTGTCTTCTCGCTGTTGGACTCACCAAGCCTCTTGTTTCTTCCTCCAAGCGCTCAAGTAAGGGATGGTTGCTTCACAGATTGCAGTTGCTTGCTCAAGATGATGGAACTTCAGAACGCACAAGCAAAGTGTGGAGAACACAATCGCGCAACAAGAACTTAAGCCAGAAGTTGCTTCAACGAACTCTACTATGCTCTTCTCCGCTACGCTCCTTTTGTTTCTCCACTGAACGCCAGGTGACACCATCTCACTACAGCCTCCAGCTGCTCACCGTACCTGCCAACGCCAGCTACCACTGAACTCTCCCTGGACTCCCTGAGCTTCCCTCAGCCGAGCTCCAGTCAGCAGCTCCAGTCTACAGTTCCAACCGTTGCAACCTGAGATGGCAAACGGACAAACCTGCTCCAAGGAAAGGCCTCCATTGACTCTCCTTGAGTGTTTGAATCCTTCCCTGTCACCTGCAGCTTAATTAGACCATTAGCACAGCATATCAATCAGAAAATCAAGTATCAGATGTTATGCGCAGTGAATCAGATTCGTTCAGACGCGATCAAAGCGTCTGACAGTGCAATTTGAATTAAAGTGATCGGTCACCGGACCGATCCAGGGCTCGTGGGTCGGTCACCAGACCGATCCACCGCTTTGCTGGGACTCCCCGCTCTCGCGGCGACACAAGCCTGATCGGTCACCAGACCGATCAGAGTGAATCCCGATCGGTCACCAGACCGATCAGGTAGCTCCCTGACCGATCAGGCTCAAGCCTGATCGGTCCACTTCTTAGTGAACAGTAACCGCGGAAATCAAATCCTAGGTCTTTGATCGATCACCGAATCGTTCAGGAACTGATCAGCGGGGGAACTCAACTCACTGTTTGCTCCCTGATTGGTCACCGGACCGATCAGGAGCCAATCAGTGAGGACACTGCCTGCTCCCTGATCGGTCACCAGACCGATCAGGAGCCAAGCAGTGAGGCAACGACCTGCTCCCTGATCGGTCACCGGACCGATCAGGAGCCACATAGTAGGTTCCCAACCTCACTGTGTGCTCCCTGATCGGTCACCAGACCGATCCACGAAGGAGCAACGTGCCAACATCCCTGATCGGTCACCAGACCGATCCAAGGACTCAAACCTAGCCCTCCAAGTTAGGATTTCATCCAACCTAGCCCTCTAAGCTAGGGACCTAACCCTCCAAGTCAGGAATTTTTCACCTAACCCTCCAAATTGGGACTTTTCACCTAACCCTCCAAGTTAGGACTTTTTACCTAGCCCTCCAAGCTAGGACTTTTCACCCAACCCTTCCGAATTAGGACTTTTCCAACACCTAGCCCTCCAAGCTAGGATTTTCCATACCATGCCTAATCCCCGATCAGGACTTAACCATAATCATAATCATCAACCTAAACTAAAATCGATGTCAACACCAAAACAACAATCAGGGTCAGACTGCATCAACATATAGCACTTGATAAAGCAGCTGAAGAAGCTGAATGGCTGCGGAATTTCTTGGAAGATATTCCGAGCTGGACAAAACTTGTGCTCGTCGTACTTATCCACTGTGATAGTCAATTGGCAATTGGAAGGGCACAGAGTAGTATGTATAATGGTAAGTCACGACATATACGTCGTCGACATAATACCATTAGGCAGTCGATCTCGAACGGAGTGATTGCAATCGATTATGTCAAATCTAAGGATAATTTGGCAGATCCCCTAACGAAGGGACTAAATTGAGATCACGTATACTGCTCATCAAGAGGAATGAGATTGAAAATCTACAACTAAAAAACGACTGTAGCGGAAACCCAACCTTGTTGACTAGAGATCCTAAGATCTTGGTTCAATGGGACAACCAAGTTACAGAAGTTGTGTAACAGCACAAGAGAAATAATTATCTGTACTATCTCAATCCTAGGATGATTTGGTGTTGTCCTACCACATGTAGTGAGAATAAGCTTATGCTTTTAATGACATCTATACCTTTAAGGTGGAGTATGGTAGGATACTCTTGATAGAAGTGTCACCTATGTGAGTGTGAAGATAGGTCGATTCAATGAAACACTCATGAATCCAAGATGGTGTCCATGGCCGAAACGGAACCAACCATGAGAACCAAAAGTGGGTGAGATAAGTCTCTATGTGGGTGTTATTGTCTTAGTATACACCAACAGCTGAGCAGTTCAAGACATTACGTTCACTGCGCAACCTAGTATGCTCGATAGCATTCCACTACGGAAGGTTCAAAGCCACAAGCTACCTTTCTCGATGCATTGACTTATCGATTAGACTCTTGTAAAGTGTCAGCATGCATACATGCATTAATTTCCATTCATGTGGGGGATTGTTGGATACGATTTTGATGTCATCGATCGTTGAAAGTCAAGTTTGACTTCAAAATCGAAATCTACGTTTCGCGTAGATAAATCTGGACTATTTATTTGCTCAAACCCGATTAAGGGTGAATGAGAAATTAATTGTTCAAGATACGCTCAATGGTGGTCGTCGAATCAAAGATCTGGACAGATCGCAAGAAGGTGCGATCTGGAGCGTCGGATCAAAGATCTGAATGTGAAGAGGGAGAATGGATCTGAGGCGTCGGATTAAATGTTCTAATCTGACGGCCGAGATCAAGATGGATCGATCTGAAGAGTTATAACTCTTCAGATCAAGGGACGACATTAAATGACCTTTAAAGGGTTATACCCTTTCGTTATGAATGATCCAGATTTGTCCGAACCAAAGGGTACTTACCTCTTCACTCAATATAAATAGATCCCTCCACTAGATCATTTCATTCATTCAAAGCATTGCAATCTAAAGCATTTGCACTCATCCATCCTCTGCATCGAGAGTCCAAAAAGCCTGCGAAAAGGTTCGCCGGTCTTGGAATTTGAAGTGCTACTATTTCGAGACGACGTCGTTGTATCTTGGAAATGAATTGCTGCTATCTGTGAGCACCAGTAGTGGAGCAATATCATTTTACGGAGATAGTGTCAAACACTAACCTCGACGTAAACCAATCAGTTTGCTTCCTCCGAGCAACCTCCTGGAAGATCCGACGGTCGTAAATCGACTAAGTCAAATACCGAGGAGATAGCAACCTCCCGGAAGATCCGACCGTCGTTAATCGACTAAGTCAAATACCGAGGAGACAGCAACCTCCCGGAAGATCCGACGGTTGTAAGTCAAATACCGAGGAGACAGCAACCTCCCGGAAGATCCGACGGTCGTTAATCGACTAAGTCAAATACCAAGGAGACAGCAACCTCCCGAAAGATCCGACGGTCGTAAATCGACTAAGTCAAATACCAAGGAGATAGCAACCTCTCGGAAGATCCGACAGTCATAAATCGACTAAGTCAAATACCGAGAAGATACAAGTCTTCAAAAATTCCAACAAGTTCTATATCATGGACCTAATTTAGATATTTATATATTTAATAAAATAGCTAACATAACTACTAAACATATTTAGGATCTAACCCTAATTCAATATCTGTTTAATTAATTGTAAACAACAATGAGCTCCTTTTAACCTAACTATCCCAATTATGTTATTAGGTTAAATCCGGATTTAACCCAAAAAAATCCCACCAACACAAACCCCAATCAACATCCTAAAACTTTCAACCAAGCCTAATCATGGTTAAAGAATCCACACAAGGCTCACGATCCCACACATGATCAACATCTCCAAGTGGAGCTCACGACATAAGGAAATACCATCCCATATCAAGGGATTTCAATACCCAACTCTCGATCATCAAATTAATTAATTTATCCAAATTAATTTTGAATGTTTAATCAATTTCATTAAATCTTAATTATCTTAGTTACTCATGTGATAAATTCATACCTTAATTAATCACCCAATTGATTAAACTACTAAATCAATTTGCTAATAACACCAAAACATGGCAAGTTGTACACTCCAAATATAATTAAAACATAATTCTAATTGACTAATCAATTCATTCAGTAATTAGTTAAGCCGATTAATCAATCTTTTACCCCTAATTATGATTAAAGATTAATCAACTAATATTAATTACTTTCATTACCTCAATTAATCAGTAATAATTAATTTAATTTAATCAATTTGATACTCAAATTGCAAATTCAACGTTACCCAATTGATTTATAACTCAATCAACAATTATCTTATGTTATTAATTTGTTAATCAGTAACGAAATTCAAATTAAAAATTAGTTATCCCTGTGGTTCGTCCCTCCCACTTCTAGGGTGGCTCACAATGGCCGGTGGTTGGGCGATGTCCGAAAGGTCAGCATTGGGCTCCAACAGAGACGTGGACAACGCCGACACTTGTGGAAGACGCTCACTGCAGCGTGGTCCACGGTGGTTTCACGGCATCTCCTGCGACTACCCACAATGTCGGTGTGGAATCACGTGCAAGCCAGTGGCTGTGGAAGTGGACCATAAGGCCAGCGCGGCGGAGGAGATGGTGACGATGACGACATATCAGGCGAGAGGGGGACGCGAGAGAAGGAGAAGCATCAGATTGCACACCATAGGCACGACTGACGGTGGCATGCGAGGGATGTGCAGCAGTGTGCCGATGCGAGAGCGTCACAATCACGACATCGAGGTGGTGGGAGGTGCATGCAAGAAGATGAATATACGGAAAAGGCCAAAAATAAATTTCTAATAATAATTCAATCCGATGTTTCTCTTACCATTTATCTTCGTATAATATAAAAAATTTCATTAAAAAAATCCAGGAAAATATATTAATTCACATAACATTATTATCTTATTAATTATCATTTATTATGTTTTTATTTTTTTCTTAATTCAATTCATTTATATTAAATTTTAATTGTTTTAAATTCTTACCGTCCTATATATAAATATTTTATTTTATTTTATCTTTTTGGGCATTTTACAATAAATCTAAAATCATAAACGGCTTCGCTAGGGATGGCAATGAGGCGGGTCGAAGACGGGTTTGCCGTCCCTATCCCCGTCCCAGAAATAAATCTCCATCCCCATCTCCGTCCCCATCCTCACCTCTACTTAATCGGGGAATCCCCGTCCCTGAACCCACGGGGATTAAACCCACATCTCCATCCCCGCCACAGAGATGACAATGGGGCGGGTATGGGGGTGGATCCTCAAACCCTGGGGATTAAGTCCCCGTCCCCGTCCCCATCCCCACTTGAAATGTCCATTTTTTTCCAAGTTAAAAACTCAAGGTTAGTAGCAAAAATGTAACTGTGTACAACAACAACAACAACAAAGCCTTATCCCACTAGGTGGGGTCGGCTATATGGATCCTTTTACGCCATTGAGTTCTATCCCCTACTATATCATCATCTAGATTTAAATAAAATTTATCTTGTTTTATTGTTGCCAACCAAGTCTTTTTTTGGTCTTCCTCTCCCTCTTTTAATGTGCGTATTTATCATAGTTTCACATCGTCTAACAGGGGCATTTATTGGTCTTCTAAGTACATGTCCGTACCATCTCAAACGTGTCTCCTGAAGTTTTTCTTCAATAGATGCAACTCCGACTTTCTCTCTAATACTCTCATTCCTTATTCTATCCATCCTCGTATGTCCACACATCCACCTTAACATCCTCATCTCTGCAACTTTCATCTTTTGCTCATGTGCTCGAGTCATAGCCCAACATTCAGCACCATATAACATAGCAGGTCTAACTGCCGTTTTGTAGAACTTCCCTTTAAGTTTTAGAGGTACTTTACGATCACATAAGACACCCGATGCTAATCTCCATTTCAACCATCCTGCTTGTATTCTATGTAAGACATCTCTCTCAATTCCTCCATCACTTTGCAAGAACGATCCTAAATACTTAAAGTTCTCGATTTTAGACAACTCATCATCTCCTATCTTAACAATTGTTTCACTACGTCTAGCATTGCTAAACTTAAATTCCATATATTCAGTCTTTACTCTACTAAGCCTAAAACCTTTCATTTCTAGAGTTTCCCGCCAAGATTCTAGTTTAGCATTTACTCCTTCACGTGTCTCATCTATCAAAACAATATCATCTGCAAACAACATGCACCATGGCACTGTATCTTGAATGTGCCTAGTGAGTTCATCCATGATTAGTGTAAAAAGATAGGGACTTAAAGCTGATCCTTGATGTAACCCTATCCTTATTGGAAATGCTTCAGTCAATCCACCTGAAGTCTTCACTCTAGTCGTTACATCTTCATACATATCTTTAATTAGGTCAATATATGTTACGCTAACGCCTCTCTTTTCTAGAATTCTCCATATAATTTCTCTTGGTACCCTATCATAAGCTTTTTCTAAATCAATAAATACCATGTGTAGATCTTTCTTTTGCTCCCGATATTTTTCAATTAATTGCCTAAGAAGATGTATAGCTTCTATTGTCGACCTTCCAGGCATGAACCCAAATTGATTTTCGGTTACCGTGGTCTCCTTCCTCAATCTTTTTTCTATTACTCTTTCCCAAAGTTTCATGGTATGACTCATTAATTTAATACCCCTATAGTTTGCACAATTTTGTATGTCTCCTTTGTTCTTATATAAGGGAACTAGACTACTTACCCTCCATTGATTAGGCATTTTTTTTGTTTTCAATATTAAATTAAATAATTTTGTAAGCCATTCAATACCTTTTTTCCCTAAACATTTCCATACCTCTATTGGGATATCATCCGGTCCCACGGCCTTTCCATTTTGCATCCCTTTCAAAGCTTGTTCTACTTCTGAAGTTTGAATTCTCCGATGAAAATTAAAATTTCTATACTCATTTGAAATACTTAAATTGCCTAAGTCAAGTTGGTCCCCTAAACTTTCATTAAAAAGTTGATGAAAGTAAATCTTCCACCGCTCTTTTATTTCGCTATCATTTACTAGTACTCTATCGCATTCATCTTTAATACATCTTATTTGACTAAGGTCTCTTGTTTTCCTTTCTCTTGCTTTAGCTATTTTATAAATGTCTCTTTCCCCTTCTTTTGTATCTAAATTTTGATATAATCGTTCAAAAGTTTTATTTTTTACTTCATTCACTGCTTTCTTAGCCTCTTTCTTGGCTATTGTATATTTTTTTAAGTTTTCCTCGTTCTTACAAATATATAATTCCTTATAAGCTATTCGTTTTTCTTTCACTTTCTCTTGTACTTTCTCATTCCACCACCAAGATTCCTTCCTTGGTGGTGCATGCCCCTTTGACTCACCGAGTACATCCTTAGCTACTATTTTCAACTTTGATACCATCTTATCCCATGTCGTATTAGAGTCGCTATATATTTCATCTAATGCTTGTATTCCTACCTTCTCCTTCAATATGTTTTGCTTCCCATCCTTTAACTTCCACCACTTAATTCTAGGAGTCGTGTATATTTTTCCTCTATTGATATTATAACTAAGGCGTATATCTAACACTACTAATCTATGTTGGGTAGTTAAGCTTTCTCCAGGGATAACCTTACAATCTTTACAAATCTTCCTATCTCTCTTCCTAACCATAAAATAATCGATTTGTGATTTATTATTCCCACTTTTGAATGTGATCAAGTGTTCTTCTTTTTTCTTAAAAAAATGTATTAGCTAGTATAAGGTCATATGCTATCGCAAAATCCAATATAGTTTTTCCTTCTTCATTTCTTGTTCCAAACCCATAACCCCCATGTACTCTCTCATATTCTTCATTTTTCGCTCCGACATGTCCATTTAGATCGCCTCCTATTAAAATCATTTCATTTGGCGGAATGTTTTGTAATACCTCATCTAAATCGCTCCAAAATCTTGATTTAGTTTCTTCATCTAATCCTACTTGAGGTGCATATATGCTAATTACGTTCACAACTTCTTTCGCCACTACTATCTTGAGAGCTATAATTCTATCCCCCTTTCTAACTACACCAACAACTTCATCTTTTAAAGAACTATCTACAAAAATACCCACTCCATTTCTTGTTTTACTCTTTCCTGTATACCATAACTTAAAACCCGAGTTCTCTATCATTTTTGCCTTCTCACCTACCCATTTTGTCTCTTGCACACACAAAATACTAATTTTTCTCCTAATCATTGTATCTACTACCTCCATTGTTTTACCAGTGAGAGTTCCTATATTCCATGTTCCAAATCTGAGACTATTACTTTTCTTATAATGTTTATTCTTAGTCCACCTATGGTGTGAGAACTCTTGCCTATTTAACACTACACCCAAGTTCTCATGGAGATGTAGCGGTCCTTGCCGAGACGTTACAGTCGGACCCTGCAACGCGAACCCTTGCATATTTAGCACTACACCCGGGTTCTGGAGATGTAGCGGTCCTTGCCGAGACGTTACAGTCGGACCCTGCAACGCGTTCCTTCTGGGGAACATCCTAGCATTAGCATAATACTTTAATGGATCCATTCATTGAGTACTTGCCATAGTTTTTTTACGCTGGCTGGCAACCTAACGCAACCCTCCTCCTTTATCCGGGCTTGGGACCGGCCATGACTAGGTCGTCACAGGCGGAGTTCAAAAATGTAACTGTGTATGAATACAAAATCTAATAGCATACATAATATCGTAAATATGGATATTACTTAAGTAGTACACCCATAACAAATAAAGAAACTGATGTACAGTAGCACAGGATCTCAGTACCCATTATTAAAAAATTCATATTTGCTTCAACAAACTTATTAAATTCCATCCTAAAACTAATTAACACCAAACTAATAATATTCATGTTCAGCTGCTACTATAAATAACTTGCACAATTTGATATCAAAATGGAAGCAGAATCTGTATTATTAGTTTTTCCATGTTCAACTATCTAGAAGTTTTTCCTTTCTTGAATCACATGGCACGGGTTAGATAAAAACAGAATCTGTATGTAATGTGGGAAATAACACGACCACAAACTCTTCGATAAAACCTCGACAAAAGAATATTTAATGGTTAATCAAGAACCGGGATTATTGTGCTGCAAACAAAATGGTGAGAATAAGAATAAAGATGAAACATACCTGGGGAAGATCTATGCTACGTCTCCAATTTACGCATCGAAGTCGGTCTCTTCCATATCCTCAAAAAAAATCGAAGAAAAAAAACCCGAACCCCTACTGGAATTTAGAGTAGGATTGTAAGAATCAAAAGTCGAAGGCGATCTGGCTAAGAACGAAGAGTGCATAGCAAAAGGAGAACTTCTCCGACGAGTGGCGAGTGGCGAGTGGCGGCTGGGAGACGAGATAGAAGGGTTGAAGCGAATCGAAAATTGTGGAAGGCGGCCAAGAGCGAGTGAGCAACAATTTATTAGGGTATTAGGTTTTCACAAATCTTTAATATTATTGAAATTATTTTAATATGAAAGATATCTCCAATAATAATAAATTAATAATAATTATTAATTTAGGATTCGTATTAGATTTTCATAAATCTTTAATATTATTGAAATTATTTTAATATTTATTATTAATTTATTATTATTAGAGATATCGGGACGGGTTCGGGAATGGAGATAGCATCCCCATATCCGCCCCGAATCCGAATCCAAATCCAATAATACCTCCCCAAATCCACCCCGTTTCGGATTTTCCCCGCAGGAAAAATTATCATCCCTAAGCTTCGCAACTAGCCAACATCCTAAGGGGACGTTTGGTTTGTGTCATTTTCATTTTCATTTTCTAGAAAACCGCATTTTCTAATTTTCTGGAAAATGACTTTTTTCATTCTCCAGTTTTCCAGAAAACGCTATGTTTTTTTTTCTGAAAAATAAAGCTGGAAAATGCAAAGCAAACATGTTTTTCAGAAAACCGCATTTTCTACATAAAATGAAAATGAAAAACAGACTGAAAAATACAAACCAAATGCCCCCTAATTTTTTCATCCTACTGGTGAAAATATCCTATATATACTACACTATAACTAACATTCAAATCTTAGATACTTGATTAATCTATTGAGCATCTTACTGTTGTACTATACCCGTGGAGATCACAATCTTTGTTCATTGGAGCAAAAGATATACTAGTCATCTTAGTGGTGTTGGTGACGAGATGGCTAGAGAGGGGGGGGAATATAGCCAATCGCTTTTCCTTTGAAGAGTTAGCAAGTTTCTGCACTTGAGGTTGTTAGTAGCACAGCGGAAGTATGGAAAACAGGATGTGCAGAAACTAAAACCGAAAACTAACTAGCAAGATTAGCAAGATCTCTAACAAGGAGATTTTACAAGGTTCGGGGATAACTTGCCCCTACTCCTTGGCGTGCCCTTAAGGTGGGCGATCCCTTGATCGTCGGCAGATCAAGCCCCGGTTAACAACGGATAATTCAGCAATCTCCTTCTCGGTGGAGAAACCTCTCCACAGTGTGTTTCAAACAAGGATATAGATTAAGCACAAAGAAATAAACGAGAAGGATCTTACTCAAACACTTAGCAAGGACAAAAACACAGCAAGCTTCCCTGAGCTCCACCCAGTGGCGATCTCACGCAAGAACCCTTCTTCGTGTCTTCCCACTGTCGGACTCCAAGCTTCTTGTTCTCTCCTTCAAGCGCTCAAGTAATGGTCGATTGCTTCTCAATTGCTTGCTTGGAATAATTGAAACTTCAAGAACACAGCAAGCTTAATGTGGAGAACTCAAAGCACTGGAACTCAAGAGCACAAGCTGAAGAACTGTCGAACTCTTTTTCTCTTTTTTTTTCATCGAAGCTGTCTTTCGTTCCTTTTGTTTCTCCGCTAAGCAACAAGTGACCTCATCTCCAGCAGCCTCCAGCTGCCTCACTGCCAACGCCAGCTACACTGAACCCTAACTGAACTTCCTGAGCTCCCTCAGCCAAGCTTCAATCAGCAGCTTCAGTACTGCAGCTCCAGCCGTTGCAACCTGAGTTGAGAAATGGACAAACCTGCTCCAAGGAAAGCCCTCTTTGACTTCTCCTTGAGTGTTTGAATCCTTCCTTGTCACCTGTAACTTAATCAGACTGTTAGAGCAACAAATCACACAGTAAATCAAATATCAGAGATAAACAGTAGCGAATCGGATATGTTCAGACGTGATCAGAGCGTCTGACAGTGCATTTTGAATTAAAGTGATCGGTCACCCGACCGATCAGAGAGCCTCCTGATCGGTCACCGGACAGATCAGGCTGGTTCCAGACCGATCAGGCTCCGTCCTGATCGATCCCCAACGCTCAATCAGAAATCGCGATTTCTTTGAGATTCTCCTGGACCGATCACCAGACCGATCCGAGGTCGTGGATCGTTCACCGGACCGATCCACCCTTATATTGGGCGATTTCTGAGTTTCGCAGGCTAATCCTTCTGATCGGTCACCCGACCGATCAGGGTGTCACCTGATCGGTCAGCAGTCCGATCAGGTCATCACCAGACCGATCAGGAACCGTCCTGATCGATCTTAGTGAGAAGCCCGCGAAGCTGGATCGTTCACCAGAACGATCTGCACAGTGATCCTGATCGGTCATCTGACCGATCAGTAGCAGTTCAGCAAGGGAACTCAACCTCACTTCTCGCTCCCTGATCGGTCACCAGACCGATCAGGAGCCAGTCAATGGGTGAAACGCATACTCCCTGATTGGTCACCAGATCGATCAGGAGCAGCACAGTAGGTTCCCAACCTGACTGTGTGCTCCCTGATCGGTCACCCGACCGATCAGTCATCGCTGGATCGGTCACCAGACCGATCCACGAAGGAGCAGCGTGCCAGAATCCCTGATCGATCACCAGACCGATCCAGGGACTTAAACTCAGCCCTCCAAGCTAAGTTTCCATCCACCTTAGCCCTCCAAGCTAAGGATTTTCCATCTAACTCTCCAAGTTGGGAATTTGCACTTAACCCTCCAAGTTAGGACTTTTCACCTAGCCCTCCAAGCTAGGACTTTTCACCTAGCCCTCCAAGCTAGGACTTTTCACCCAACCCTTCCGAGTTAGAACTTCATCCAACCTAGCCCTCCAAGCTAGGCATCTGACCCTCCAAGCCAGGACTTTTTCACCTAATTCTCCAGGATGGGAATTTGCACCTAACCCTCCAAGTTAGGACTTTTCACCTAGCCCTCCAAGCTAGGACTTTTCACCCAACCCTTCCGAATCAGGACTTTTCAACACCTAGCCCTCCAAGCTAGGATTTTTCACACCTAACCCTCCAGGTTAGGATTTTTCCAACACCTAGCCCTCCAGGCTAGAATCCTTCATATCATGTCTAATCCTCGATTAAGACTTAATCATAATCATCATTATCATCAACCTAAACTAAAACCGTTGTCAACACCAAAACAACAATCAGGACAAGACTGCATCAACAATCTCCCCCTTTTTGTTGTTTGACAACCTGATTTTAAGTTTAGGGATTCTTAATCAAGTTTTCCAAATTTAGAATCATAGGGGAATCCAGATCCTCTCCCTACAACATGATCATCCTAAACTTAACCAACCACACTCTCCCCCTTTGTCGAACACGAAAAGGGTCTAGACGGGTTGTTAAGTTCAACCTTACTCCCCCTCAACCCTAGGGGAATCCCAAAACAATAATGGTTTTATGGAAAAATGATAAGCATATGATCATATGAGTCTGAAGTAATCACATGCATATGGAAAGTGAGCAATCACATGCATCATATGAGTCTGAAGTATAAACTCGCAAGACATGCCATAATATTCATAAGTATCAAGTAGACATGACATTGTAAACATGAACATGGCAAGTGAGCAATCATGCAGATAAAACTCATGGCATCAACAATAGATATACGAATATCAGATAAGCATGTGAAGCAAAGTCAGACAAGTCAAAACATAAGACATCCAGACAAGTAGCAAAATACGTGTGACACAAGGCCACAATAATCAAGTCACAGAGCATACAGCCCAAAAGTCATACAACACAGGAAATCATCCAAAGAGAAAGGTAAGATATAGCGAAGCTCAAACATCTGCTGGAGGGTCGTCATCATCCACGAGATCATCCATCGTGGTGTCAGTAGGAGCCAGGGACCTTGGGGCAGTACTCGAAGAAGGTGCACCTCTCGGAAATGTGTGGTTGCGCCACTCATCATACCATGTCTGTTCACAGGCCGCATTTGGGAACCGAGAGCTAGAAGAAGGTTGTGGCCTTCTGGAAGGGGCAGAGGAGGAAGGAGCTTTCCCCCTCGTGCTGCCCTCAGTAGGTTCCTTGCCCTTGGAAGACTTTCTAACGGATTTTGATTGGTTAGACATAGGATTTAATCAATTTGGGCATAGATGGAAACACAATGATCATGATCAAGGATTGATCATAGAGGATAGAACCCAATCAGAGAATACAACCCAGACACAATGATCAAAAGACACATTTGGTTTAAGGTTTGATCATATAAGATAACACCCAATCAAAAGATAGATAGATTCGATCATATATATGGTGAGAAAGGGGGTCACGGCCAAGATCATAGGATCACGGTACAACAGCAGGAACAAGAGCAAAACCAGAACATGATTAACTTCCCAACACATAGTTCATGAGCTTTTTGAAAAGAAAAAAACGACGCCAAACACTTACTTCGGTGCCATTGAAGAGTTTCTCCAAGTTTTAAGGGGAAGAAAACGTGCGCAGGACAAGACTCCCGGCGCAAGAACTGGTCGCAAGTTTGTTCCGAGAGAGACGTCACAGGACTCGGAAGATCTTCTCAGAGCCACCAGAACACACTCGCAAGAGGAAGGGGAAGGCACTGAGGAGATTTCGCATGAAGCAAAGGATGCGCGAGTGGGAGGTTTTCGACGCTAGGGTTCGGCCGATAAGAGGTTTTCGCGAAGTTAATCGGTTGGTGGATCGATCCATCAACCGGAATTTAATGCGTTTGATCGGATCACCGTTCGATCTGATCGTGTCCAGACCGATCAGGCTACAACCTGATCGGACTGGAATGTTCCTGATCGGTCGGATGACCGATCAGACGCGATCCTGATCGGTCGGGTGACCGATCAGGATACGATCAGTAGGGTCCGGAGAACTACCTCTGAGCTCCCTGATCGGTCTGTGGACCCCACAGGGTGCCAGATCGGTCCGGGGACCGATCTAGGCTGGCTCAGAGTCCTTGGTCAAAAGGTTCGGAAAGTCACTGCTACCTCTCTGATCGGTCTGTGGACCGATCACCAAAGGAAGGAGCCAGATCGGTCTGGAGACCTATCAGCCATATTCCTGATCGGTCCGGTGACCGATCAGGGTTCCTGATACACCCTGATACGAACTGAAATGTTCAGTTTCAGAATTTCTGAAATTTCCAAACGATATTTGATGGATTTTGTCGAACTTGGACAAGTCCTCATGACTAAAATTGATCCCTGAACAAGAATCAAAAGTCCTTATGAGTTCAACAAACACTTTGACCCATCTAAATGGAGTCAAACTAATAACTCAAGCAAATTCAGCCAAGTTTTGATTCCAAATCCAAATTTCCAATCAAGTTGCCTTGATTGGAATGTCCAAGTATGATCATAGGACCAAATACACATATGTTATGCATTGGTTTTCCCCATACTTGGTCACCACCGTGATTATTATCTCGTCAACTTAATTTCTCAAGTGATGCAATGACATTTTGAGAAATTGAGTTGATCCTAACATCTCACCCCATATCTAGCAAACAAAAACGTTTTGTTAAACCTTATATTTTGTGTGAGATGTTCCCAAAGTTACCCAATTGTTCCCAACAATTTCGAAATAACCATGAAGGGTTTTGAATGCAATTCGAAAATCATGAAGCGCGACACATTCCCAATTCCCGTCTTAGGAAACTAAATTCATTTTCGGGAAGTGGTTTAGTGAAAATATCAGTTAGGTTTGACTTTGACTCTACATGAGAGAGTATGATATTCCCCCTAGCTACATGATCCCTAATGAAGTGGTGTCTTACTTCAATATGTTTTGTCCTAGAATGATGGACTGGATTCTTGGTTAAGTTAATTGTGCTAATGTTATCGCATAACACTTGCACACCCTTGTAACTCAAACCATAGTCCTCTAAGGTGTGAATCATCCACAACAATTGCGATACACTCTCTCCCATGGCGATATATTCTGCCTCGGTAGTGGAAAGAGCAACACAGTGTTGCTTCCGACTCGACCAACTTACTAAGGACGACCCTAAGAATTGGCAGCCCCCACTAGTGCTTTTCCGGTCCAACTTACATCCAGCGTAGTCGGAATCCGTATAGCCCATCAAATCAAAAGATTCGGTACGGGGATACCAAAGACCTACACCAATTGTGCCCTTGAGATATCTCAAAATTCACTTAACAGCAATTAGGTGAGATTCCTTGGCACATACTTGATATCTAGCGCACATACTCACAGCAAATAGGATATCCGGTCGACTAGCTGTGAGATATAGCAAACTGCCTATCATGCTTCGATATTGAGTTAGATCAACGGGTTTACCACTCTCATCATTATCTAATTTTGTGTTTATAGCCATGGGAGTGGTTACCTCTTTTGAATCACTCATGTTGAATTTTCGAAGCATTTCTTGTGTATACTTTGATTGGTGCACATGGATACCATCGCTATTTTGCTTGATTTCAAGTCCAAGGAAGAAAGTCAACTCTCCCACTAGACTCATTTCAAACTCACTCTCCATGTGTCCAATAAACTCACTTAAATAGCCCTTATTGTTTGAGCCACAAATTATGTCATCGACATATACTTGGGCTACAAATATATTGTCACCATCTCTTTGTAGAAATAATGTAGGGTCTATTTGACCTCTAACGAAGCCCTTTTCAATCAAGAATATCGACAACCGCTCATACCAAGCCCGGGGTGCTTGTTTAAGGCCATAAAGTGACTTTTTGAGCTTGAACACATGGTTTGGATATTCGGTACTCTCAAACCTCGGAGGTTGTTCGACATAGATCTCTTCCCTAATCAAACCATTTAGGAAGGCCGATTTGACATCCATTTGAAATAATTTGAAGCCACGATGTGCTGCAAATGCAAGCATCAATCGGATGGACTCTAATCGTGCCACGGGAGCATAAGTCTCATCATAATCAAGACCTTCAACTTGACTGTAGCCTTTGGCTACCAAGCGTGCCTTGTTTCTAATGATTTTTCCCTTGTGGTTCAATTTGTTCTTGAAGACCCATTTGGTTCCAATAATGGTTGTCCTCTTAGGTCTAGGGACTAAGTCCCAAACCTGACTCCTTTCAAATTGACCTAGTTCATCTTGCATCGCGATAATCCATTCGGGATCATTTAATGCTTCATCAATTTTTCTAGGTTCAATTTCGGAAATTAGAGCAACTTCATTAGCCTCATTCTGGAAGAATGATCTAGTCCTAACCCCTTGATGGATGTCTCCAACAATTTGGTCTTGGGGATGACTAGAGGCTAATCTAGTTTGCCTTGGTGTTGGTGGTGCTTCTTGAACGGGTTCACTAGACACAAGTTCAGCCTCAGGATCCGGCTGATCAATGGGTTGTCTAGGCTCACCGTCATCAGACTCATCACCATCAACAACACTTGGAGTTTCTTTCAAACTAAGTCTCCTTAGTTCAAGTTGAACTCGTTCTACATTTTCTGATTGGTCAATTGATTTCGGAATTTCTTCAAAAACCACATCAGAAGACTTTTCAACTAATCTAGTTTTCTTGTTGTAGACTCGGTAGGCTTTACTAACGAGGGAGTACCCGATTAGTATCCCTTCATCAGCCTTTGCCGTGAACTTTCCAAGGTGATCCTTGGTGTTTAGGATGAACACCTTACAACCAAACACCCTAAGGTGTTTAACCGTACGTGGTTTCCCAAACCAAAGTTCATGGGGAGTCTTTCCTAAAAACCTATGGATGAGAACTCGATTTTGCACATAGCAAGCTGTATTTACAGCTTCAGCCCATAAGTAACTCGGGAGTGAGTACTCATTAAGCATGCTTCGTGCAGCCTCTTGAAGTACACGGTTCTTCCTCTCTACAACACCATTTTGTTGTGGTGTTCTAGGAGTAGAGAACTCATGCTTGTAACCTTTGTCTTGACAAAATTATAAAAACCTTTGGTTTTGAAATTCACCTCCATGATCACTTCTAATTGTCTTAATGGTTAATGATTTTTCATTTTCTACCCTTCTACAAAAAGAAATGAACACATCTAAGGTTTGGTCCTTATGTTTCAAAAAGTATGTCCATGTGTATCTAGTAAAATCATCAATAATCACAAAGCAATATCTACTTCCATTCAATGATATGATAGTACTACAATCAAATAGATCCATATGAAGTAAATCTAAAGCATTGGAAGTACTTACAGTGCTTTTACCTTTATGTGCAGATTTAGTTTGCTTACCCATTTGGCATGCATCACAAAGTTTATCTTTTCCATACTTGATGCTCGGTAAGCCTCGAACTAGTCCCTTATTGGCCAACTTCCGGATGTTCTTCATGTTCACATGTGCTAGCCTCCGGTGCCAAAGTGTGGACTCTTCTTCTTTTGACATGAAACACTTAGCAAAAGCATTAGTAGCACTTTTAAATGAAACTTGATAAATATTGTCTACTCTTGCTCCTACTAGTACCGTGTCCAAGGTGTCAGTTTGTCTAACTAGACATTGACTTGGTTGGAAGTCAATTGTGTAACCCGTGTCACACAATTGACTGACACTTAGGAGATTAAACTTCATCCCCTTGACTAGAAGGATATTTGAGATTCTAAGACATTCGGATATTTGAATGTCCCCTATTCCTATGACCTTAAGACTACCATTGTTACCAAATGATACATTACCTCTATCTTCTTGTGAAATGTGGTAAACAATGATCTATCCCCGGTCATGTGTTTGGAGCATCCACTATCAACGAACCAAGTTGATAGATGCTCCCCCTCAATCATAACCTACACAATTCGAAAAATAGAAGTCTTAGGTACCCAATCCTTGGGACCTAAAGCATCAACTAAACATGACTTTGGCACCCATGCCTTGACAACTTTCTTTTGGATTTTGGGTGTCCTAGATTGTCTCATATCAGTCCTAGACATAAGAGACACAAATGACGGTTCCTTAGGGCGATAACCAATACCGGCCCTATTGTAAACCGCTCTTTGGGCATTTAGGATCATATCTAGGGTCTTAGAGCTATTTGAGAATTTCCCAAGAATATTCTTGAGCTTCTCAACTTCACTCTTCAATGATTGGTTTTCCTCTACTAACACGTTATCATGCAAATCACTGATTTCCTCAACCTTAGAGGATTTCAAGCTTACAATCTCATGTTTCAACGATTTAATTTCATCTTCTAGTAATTCAACATGCAAGTCATCAATGTTATCATCTCTAGATGCCTTCAATTGATTAATTTCTAATTGCAATGCTTTAACTTTATTTTTGGATTTCTTAAGCATACTAGTTAAACATGCAATTGCTCTATAACATTTTTCAAGCTTGGGAGGAGTTACCTCTTCATCATCCGAAGATGATGAAGCCGCGTTTGAGGAGCTTGAAGATTCATCACTGCTCTCCTCTCCAAGAGCCATGAGTGCCACTTGCCTTGTGCTCTTCTCCTCCTTCTCATCATCGGATGAGCTAGAAGATGACTCATCCCAAGAGGCCTTCAAAGCTTTCTTCTTCTTCTTGGATCTCTCTTCTTTTCGTTTGGACTTCTCCTCCTTCTTCTTAAGCTTTGGACATTCATTCATGAAATGTCCTTTCCTACCACACTCAAAACAAGATGCATTATTCTTATCAAGTTTGGATTCACTAGTGTTACCTCTACTTTTGAAACGTCGGTCTCTTCGCATCATCCTCCGCACAAAGTTTGCCATCTCGGAGGAAGAAGAGCCGCTGCCATCTTCCTCGGAATGGATTCGGATTCGGAAGAAGATGAAGATGGAGAGACCTCCTTCTTCTTCTCCTTCTTCTTCTTAGTGGCTCGATCCCCTGCAACTAAGGCAATCCCCTTCTCCTTGGGGCCTTTGTTAGCCATTTCATGCAATTCCATCTCACAAAATAAGTCATCTAACTTAACAATAGATAGGTCCTTGGATACTTTGTAGGCATCCACCATGGATGACCACAAAGCATTCCTTGGAAATGCTTTCAAGACATACCTCACAAGGTCGCGGTTCTCGACCTTTTCATCAATTGAATGAAGTCCATTGAGAACTTCCTTGAACCGGCTATGGAGTTCACTTACCGACTCATTCTCCTTCATGGAGAGATTTTGGAGTTGATTGAGGAACAAATCCCTCTTGGCAATTCTTGAGTCCCGGGTGCCTTCATGAAGCTCGATGAGTTTGTTCCACAAGTCCTTCGCACTTGTGAAAGGACCAACCTTGATGAGTTGGTCTTTGTTCATTCCACATTGTAGAGTGACAACCGCCTTCGCGTCGGCTTCACTCTTCCGAGTTTGTTCCGCAGTCCATCGTGAAGACTCGAGTTCTTTGCCTTCGTCATCCTTAGGAGGAACGAATCCCTCCTTCACTGCGAACCAAGTGTGGATATCCATCTTCAAGTAGTATTCCATCTTTGATCTCCAATATTGAAAGTCGGCGCCATCAAAGAATGGAGGTCGGGTGGTGGAGAAGCCTTCTCTCAACGCCATCTTGTTGAGAACTCTTGGATGTTAAGCCGTGTACAGAGCCCCAAGCTCTGATACCACTTGTTGGTGACGAGATGGCTAGAGAGGGGGGGTGAATATAGCCAATCACTTTCCTTTGAAGAGTTAACAATTTCTGTACTAAAAGTTGTTAGTAGCACAGTGGATGTATGGAAAACAAGATGTGCAGAAACTAAAACCGAAAACTAACTAGCAAGATTAGCAAGATCACTAACAAGGAGATTTTACAAGGATCGGGGATAACTTGCCCCTACTCCTTGGCGTGCCCTTAAGGTGGGCGATCCCTTGATCGTCGGCAGATCAAGCCCCGGTTAACACCGGATAATTCAGCAATCTCCTTCTCGGTGGAGAAACCTCTCCACAGTGTGTTTCAAACAAGGATATAGATTAAGCACAAAGAAACAACGAGAAGGATCTTACTCAAACACTTAGCAAGGACAAAAACACAGCAAGCTTCCCTGAGCTCCACCCAGTGGCGATCTCACGCAAGAACCCTTCTTCGTGTCTTCCCACTGTCGGACTCCAAGCTTCTTGTTCTCTCCTTCAAGCGCTCAAGTAATGGTCGATTGCTTCTCAATTGCTTGCTTGGAATGATGGAAACTTCAAGAACACAGCAAGCTTAATGTGGAGAACTCAAAGCACTGGAACTCAAGAGCACAAGCTGAAGAATTGTCGAACTCTACTCCACCGAAACTCTCTCGTTCCTTTTGTTTCTCCACTAAGCAACAAGTGACCTCATCTCCAGCAGCCTACAGCTGCCTCACTGCCAACGCGCCAGCTACACTGAACCCTTACTGAACTTCCTGAGCTCCCTCAGCCAAGCTTCAGTCAGCGGCTTCAGTCCTGCAGCTCCAGCCGTTGCAACCTGAGTTGAGAAAGGGACAAACCTGCTCCAAGGAAAGCCCTCTTTGACTTCTCCTTGAGTGTTTGAATCCGCCCCTGTCACCTGTAACTTAATCAAACTGTTAGAGCAGCAAATCACGCAGTAAATCAAATATCAGAGATAAACAGCAGTGAATCGAATATGGTCAGACGCGATCAGAGCGTCTGACAGTGCATTTTGAATTAAAGTGATCGGTCACCTGACCGATCAGAGAGCCTCCTGATCGGTCACCAGACCGATCAGGCTGGTTACAGACCGATCAGGATTCATCCTGATCGATCCCCAACGCTCAATCAGAAATCGCGATTTCTTTGAGATTCTCCTGGACCGATCACCAGACCGATCCCAGGTCATGGATCGTTCACCGAACCGATCCACCCTTATATTGGGTGATTTCTGAGTTTCACAGGCTAAGCCTTCTGATCGGTCAACTGACCGATCAGGGTGTCACCTGATCGGTCAGCAGTCCGATCAGGTCATCACCAGACCGATCAGGAACCATCCTGATCGATCTTAGTGAGAAGCCCGCGAAGCTGGATCGTTCACCAGAACGATCTGCACAGTGATCCTGATCGGTCACCAGACCGATCAGGAGCAGTTCAGCAAGGGAACTCAACCTCACTGCTCGCTCCCTGATCGGTCACCAGACCGATCAAGAGCCAGTCAATGGGTGAAACGCATACTCCCTGATCGGTCACAAGATCGATCAGGAGCAACACAGTAGGTTCCCAACCTCACTGTGTGCTCCCTGATCGGTCACCCGACCGATCAGTCATCGCTGGATCGGTCACCAGACCGATCCACGATGGAGCAGTGTGCCAGAATCCCTGATCGATCACCAGACCGATCCAGGGACTCAAACTCAGCCCTCCAAGTTAAGTTTCCATCCACCTTAGCCCTCCAAGCTAAGGATTTTCCATCTAACTCTCCAAGTTGGGAATTTGCACCTAACCCTCCAAGTTAGGACTTTTCACCTAGCCCTCCAAGCTAGGACTTTTCACCTAGCCCTCCAAGCTATGACTTTTCACCCAACCCTTCCGAGTCAGAATTTCATCCAACCTAGCCCTCCAAGCTAGGCACCTGACCCTCCAAGCCAGGACTTTTTCACCTAATTCTCCAGGATGGGAATTTGCACCTAACCCTCCAAGTTAGGACTTTTCACCTAGCCCTCCAAGCTAGGACTTTTCACCCAACCCTTCCGAATTAGGACTTTTCCAACACCTAGCCCTCCAAGCTAGGATTTTTCACACCTAACCCTCCAGGTTAGGATTTTTCCAACACCTAGCCCTCCAGGCTAGAATCCTCCATATCATGTCTAATCCTCGATCAGGACTTAATCATAATCATCATCATCATCAACCTAAACTAAAATCGTTGTCAACACCAAAACAACAATCAGGGCCAGACTGCATCAACAGGTTCGACTGTGGGACCTCTTCTTCTTCGGAGGAGGAGGACTCGTCCCACGTTGCCTGAAGTGCCTTCTTCTTCCTTCTATTCTTTTTAGTCTCCTTTAGGTTCGGACACTCCGTCTTGTAGTGACCTTTCTTCTTGCACTCGTAGCAGGTCACGTTGGGCTTGTTCTTTTCGTTTGCGGGTTCAGCTAGTTCATCCTTTCTTCTACTGGCTCTTCGTTTGTTGGTTTGGTTCTTTAACTCCTTGTAGTAGTTTCTTGCCAGTCGAACCAGCTTAGGTCTATCTCCTTCTTCGTCTTCTGAGTCTGAGTCTGAGTTAGACTCGGGTTCAGGTTGAGGCTATTTCTTTATTGTCCTTCCAGTTGTACCTGCAACAAAGGCAATACCTTTCTCGGCCAGATTGCAGTTAGTCTATTCCTGTAACTCTAATTCAGAGAATAATTCATCTAATTTAACTTTTGAAAGGTCCCTTGAAACCTTGTATGCATCTACCATAGATGCCCACAAGGTGTTTCTAGGGAAAGCATTTAAAGCGTACCTTATTAAGTCACGGTTTTCTACCATGTGACCAATGGTGTGTAGACCGTTCATTAGTTCTTGGATTCGGGCGTGAAGCTGAGCTGCTGTTTCGTTGTCGGTCATTTTAATTGTATACAGCTTGTTCAGGAGGAGATCCCTTTTGCTGATCCGAGTGTCTGATGTTCCTTCATGTAGCTCGATCAGTTTTCTCCACAGCTCCTTGGCACTGTTGAAAGGGCCCACCCGGTTCAGCTCCTCTTTTGTTAAGCCGCATTGAAGGGTCTGGGTCGCCTTTGCATCCGCTTCAATTCTTCGTTTCAGAGCGGTGTCCCATTCTGTGTAAGTCTGAGGTACTCCTTCAGCATTTCTTAGAATCTCCAGTCCGGACTGGATGATTATCCACATGTCCACCTGAGTTTCCAGGTGGACCTCCATTCTGCTCTTCCAGTAGGAGAAGTCTTCTCCACTGAAGAGAGGTGGCCTTACGGTGCTGAAGCCTTCTTGCATGACCATTTTATCTGGAAAAAAGAAATTAACAAAAAAAAGGAATATCCCAAGACTAGGTCTTGGATTAGTAGTGCGAGAAAAAATATTTTCGAGGGGTGTTGCACCAACCTCGATTAACGAGAAGAAGATTCGAACAAAAAAAATATTAGAAGAAATTCGAAAAAATAAAAATAAAAAAAATCCGAAAAATTTTCAAACTGGTGGTTGCACCAAATTTGAACTTCCCCGCTCTGATACAACTTGTTGGATCGAGAGAAATGATAGAGGGGGGGGTGAATATCGATAAACGCTTTTCGGATGAAAACTTAGAGCGAATACACAGCGGAATAAAATCAATCGCGAACACAGGTAGTTTTACGTGGTTCGGAGCCTAGGTCGACTCCTACTCCAAGGCCCACGGTCGTTGACCATTTTCTGCGGGCAATTCTATAAGTGCGCAATTCAGTTTACAAGATTGAATTTACAAGTATAGCAAAGTAAACTTTAAAACGAAAACTCTTCTTTTACCGACGTCCGATGTAGGTTGTCTTTTCGGAGTAGCGGGACGTCGTCGGCTCTTGAGTCTTGAATCGGGAGGTTTCCGGAGCAGAGCACGGGAGCAGAAGAGAGTTTATGCGTTAGAAGAAGTGTTGTTTGAAGCCTTGGGGTCGAGGGCCCTTTTATAGGCCCTGGGGGCGCCCGGAACGTCGGGGGCGCCCCCCCACGTGTCGGCCGATCCGACTTTCACTCGGTCAGCTTCTGATCCCTTCAAACTCGGGATTAGATCTTGACCGGGGTGCCCGAGACGCTGGGGGCGCCCGGGTTGACCGAGTCAATTCTTATCCCTTGGCTTCGCTGGCTTCTCTTCGTTGGCTTGCACTGGGGGCGCCCGGGAGCACGGGGGGCGCCCGGGAGCACGGGGGGCGCCCGGGAGCACGGGGGGCGCCCGGGAGCACGGGGGCGCCCGGGAGCACGGGGGCGCCCCACCCTTGAGCTGTCGAAGCCTTCCTTTGCTTCATGTGTTTTGTGTTCACCTTGGGGGTGCCCGGGACACTCCGGGCACCCTGGTCAGCTGCTGCCTCACTCCTTTTAGGCTCTCTAAGCTGCAGACACTCGTTCCTTTGGTCCTGCATCCAGGGTTAGTCCAAAACACCATAAAGCAATAAGATGTTAGTTTATACAGCCTTAGCTGTCTTGGTTCTGACTTTGGGCCTCCAAAATGGAGCCCTAGGTCGAACCGACGCCTACTGTTCCCTCAACGGGGAACGCGTCCTCACCTACTCCTCTCGGGAGAATGTACCTGATGCCAACTGGCTCCTCCTGTTGGACTTTTGCCTAGCGGTCCTTCGCCAGGTCTTGGATACCAAGCTGCCCTTCGCCCGGTGCCTAGCATTCCTTCGCCAGGTCTTCAGTTCCAAGCTGTCCTTCGCCTGGCGCCTAGCAGTCCTTCGCTAGGGCTTCAGTACCCTGGCATTCCTTCGCCAGTGCCTTGCAGTCCTTCGCTAGGACTTTTTGCCCTGGCATTCCTTCGCCAGTGCCTAGCAGTCCTTAGCTAGGACTTTTTACCCTGGCATTCTTTTGCCAGTGCCTAGCAGTCCTTCGCTAGGACTTTTCCTGCACACTTAAGTAACATATTAGATAACAAATAAGACTTAACTTTTGAACCCTTTTGCCATTATCAAAACTCAGGTTCGACTTGGGTGCTTTCTGCACCAACAGATCACTCCCCGGATAACCTCCGGTTAGTCCTTGTTGCTCCTTGTGGGTGGAGAAACCTCGCCACAGCACCTTGACACGATCAGGACTCTAGAGACTACTAACAAGCCTTAACCAAGCTTGTTTCATCAAGAAACTCAACCACCACGAAGTCCTCTTTAAATAGGACTCGGGGCTGATTTCTCGCTACCAGTCGACTGCCCCCAGGGCAGTCGACTGGTGCCAGCCAAATTCGACCGTTGACACCCCCAACGTTAGAATTTGCCAGCTCACCAGCCACCTACCAGTGGACTGCCCCCAGGGCAGTCGACTGGTCCCCAGTTGAATCCCTTCCCGAGTACATTCACACAACACTCGATCCTCACGACTCGACTGACTCCTCATCCGCAGCCTTGACTATTGCCTTCGCGCCCTCTTCATCTTCGACTCTCGTCCCTCGGATGCACGCAAGCCTCCAGCTTGCCTCCATGACATCCTTCACGCATGCCTCAAAGTCCGCACCCATCAGCTCATCATCCCTGCTCTCCAAGATCCCTCGGATGTGCATGCAAGCCTCCAGCTTGCCTCCATGCCATCCTTCACCGTACCGAGGCCGTCCAATCAAGTCCATATGTGTAACCTGTACAACCTGCACACTCAACATACACATATAAGAATACAAGGGAAAACCTAACTTACACCCTTTGCCCAAACATCAAAACCTATGGTCACTCCGGACCATCTTAGGGTCGATTGCTCCAACACTACTAACCTTTTGAGTGCAGAAAATCGAAAAGTGCTAAAGTTCAAGTGTCTGGCTATATTTACCCCCCCCCCCCTCTCTAGCCATCCAAGTTCCAACAGTCCAAAGTACTTAAACTTTAAAATTCTTTTGGAAAATCTTTTCTCTAACTTGAAAATCTTATCCTAAGTACTTAAACTTTAAAATTCTTTTGGAAAATCTTTTCTCTAACTTGAAAATCTTATCCTAAGTGTAGGACCGGTGCCGTCGATAAAGGGGGGGTGAATATCGACCGTGAAAAACCTTTCGGAATTCTTCGTAAAACTTTCGTTCTGGACTTAGAATATTAGTAGCGCAGCGGAGAATAAATGGAACGAAAAACAAAGCAAAGGACAATGACACGCGGGATTTATTTACTTGGTTCCCGACCCCCCTGGGTCAGTACGTCCAAGGCCTATGTACTCGGCGTGAGTCCACTATTGGTCTCCTTTCCGGAATTTCCGGAGGTGGAGAAAACCCGTCTTACAGTTTACAATTACAATCAAAAAGATATTGAAAGTTAAAGTACGGAACAAGTAAAAGCAAACCAAACACGAATATGAAACTCGGCCGATCTTGACCTCCGAAGTGCCGCGCACTACCTCCTGGAGACTCCCGGTCGTAGAGCCTCATCTTTAGCGTGGTGTCGACGGTCAGAATGATCATAACAGTACTTGGCAGTTGTGTCTAAAGCAGAGGGGTCGAAGCCCCTTATATAGGCCTCCTGGGGGCGCCCTGGACGCTGGGGGCGCCCTGGAAGACTCGGTCAAACCTTATCCTTGCGCCTACCTCGCCGCAGGTGATAAGATTATTGATCAGGGCGCCCCGGACGCTCCGGGCGCCCCCGTGAGGGCTTATCCTGTGTTCTGACTTCGAAACAGCAAAACAGCTACGAATCCGGGCGCCCCGGAGGCTCCGGGCGCCCCGGACGCCCCGGGCGCCCCGGACGCCCCGGGCGCCCCGGACGCCCCGGGCGCCCCGGACGCCCCGGGCGCCCCGGACGCCCCGGGCGCCTGATAAGTACCATTTTTGTGATTATTTTAATTGCTAAAATCCATGTTTGATCCATGTTTTTATTGTTTAATTATGATTTTACCCTAGGTTTTAGAACTTACCTTTATTTTGGACTTAATTGCAAAATTGCATTAAATTGGATTATTTGGCCACTAATTTTCTGATATATTTTTGTAGGCATCAAAGGTTCAAGGATCTAGGGCATACTGGGTCAAAACTTGAGTCGGATGTGAGCCGGATCGAATTATCAAGCCTACGATTAATCCGGACCGTTCGATTCAAGAGCGGCTAGATCTGAGCCATCCGGGACAATCTGAAGCAATCCGAGCTAGGGTTAGGGTTGATCAAGCTCTATGATCAAGATCTGAAGGTTTCATCCCAATCAGAGCTAGATCAACCGTTGGATCAAGCAAGGAAGGCTCTAGAGCGTCCAATCACAGATAGAGTTGATCTGGACCATCCGTTGCATATCTGGAGGATCCGAGCTACCACAAGGCAGATCCTGACCCCAGATCATCATCATAAAAGTTTGGCTCAAATCAGACCAAGATCTACCGTTGGATCTTCTCAAATGAATCACAGCCGTCCATCGATTCCTATTTAATCAGAAACTCCCCAGCGCTTCTCCCCGTCGCGTCTCCGCCGCTACAGTTCCCTTCATCGAGTTCTTCGTTTTTCTTAGTGTTTTTCTCCATTTTCGGGGCGCGACCCCTCAATCCTTCATCTAGATCAAGATTTGGATCATTGGGGATAGCTAGGGTGGAAAATTCAGCTCAGATTGCATCCGGACAGAGTTTGTTGAGGGTTTCGGCATCTCTGCTAACCAATCACTGGTTTCTCGTCCACAAGCCAATTCCGATCGTTTGAGCTACTTGTAGTGGTTCTCAGGTGAGCTCAGATGTTCTTCAACTCATCATCGCAAGCCATCCATCGAGATACAAGAGATTGGACTGGAAAATTCCAGCCGTGTGCAGTTTCAGCTGTTTCCTTCAATCCAAGCTGCGCTCCACTGATTTGCTGTGCCTAGGGGTTCGAAGCCGGCTCTTGCTTGACGACCAAGAAGATTTTGAGCTTAGGGAAGATTGAGGAGTAGTTTAACAAGTTAATTTCATGTTTCTAGCTGTAGTTTCGAATCTGAATTCTGTTTCTGTTTCTGATTTCTGTTTTAGCTGCTGTAATTTCGTTTATTGCATAGTTTCTGCTTAATTAGGATTTAAATCTTCATGTTAATAGTTTAAGAACTTTCTTAGTGATCAATTGAAGTTAATTTCAGTTTATTTCATAGTGTAATTGCTGCGTGCCATATCCTTTCATGCGTATCAGGCCATTTCTGAACTTTTTCTTGTAGTTTCTGATACAAGTTGTTAAATTCTGCATTCGAGCTAGGTAAAGGCTTGTTTAGTTAGAATAGAACTTAGCATTAGTTGCCTGCAATTTAGTTTCATGTTTTTTTTTTAGCTCAGCTTGTGCCGTATCAAATCCCAGACACTGTCCCTGTTTTCAGTTTTCATTTTTCTGCTCATTCTTTGTTTCTGAGCTCTGTAATCGTTTCTGAATTCACTGATTTTGTATCAAGTGAATTCAGAAATTGGCTTTCCATTTGGATGTCCTGAAATTCATTTTCATGGCCTGTGATTTCAAGTTGTTACTCTATTCTTGTAGCTGGTTTCATTGACAAAGAATTCAGCCTCATTTCTGAATTTGGAATCAGCTGGTTGCATCCACTTTGCTGCAATCCATTTCTGCATTTGGATCAAATTACTGCACTGTCATTCTTCAGCCACGTGGCTACAATTCTGCAGCCAAGTCCATTTCGTTTCTGCAATGTTAGCTGTGTATTTCTGCTAGCAACTCTGTTTTTGGCAAGTACTAAGCTTCATTTCTGAAATGGTATCAGCTTTGTGTCAAGTGGGGTTGCGGAATTGAATGTGTATCAGTTTGGCTAGAGATTGCTTTGCATTTGGTTAGTTAGGAGTGGTTAATCCGAAAGCAATTCTTTGCATTTAATTTAAGCTCTTGGCACATCAGATTTAAATCTTGGTATCAAGTTTTACCTTTGCTACACTCTTGTATCAAGTAAAGGCTTGGCATTAAGTTTGTAGCTATTTTGTTATAGATTGCTTAGCAATTTGATTGCTTTGAATTGAAAACTCTGAAGCAAAACTCTGTATTTGCAACAATTGAAAATCCTAGAATAGGTACAGTTTGTTTAACATTTGGATTGCTTTGAGTTCCAACTTCTTCCCTGCATTTTAGACTTTATTGCTGCCTTTGTACCAAATGGAGATTCGGTTTTGAATGGTGATTCATTTCTGCAAGTAATGATCTTTCTTGCAAATTCAGCATTAAGAACTTAACAGCTTGCTTGCATTCCATGTGAATGGTTAGAGTTAAATTCCATTTGGTTGAGCTATTACTTGCCATTTATCTCTTAATTCATTTGTGTAGTTTTCCCTTCTTTGCATTGTGATTTCAATTCGGAATTGTAACCCAAAATCCAATTACTTATGTGAAACCCAAAAACACAAACGACACCTAAATACAAGCGCGAATCAAACAACGTCAACTAGCCCCGAGAAAAATACGACCTGTGGCCCCTATATTACATTTTCATACTTTTGATTGTAAAAGGGTTTCCAGCATTTCATTTATAAATTCTAAATTTGAGGTCCACATTCGTGACACTTAGTTTGGGTCCATCAAATTTTTGGCGCCGTTGCCGGGGAAGCAACTAGTTGATTTGTTTGATTTTTGCTTGTATGCTTTTAGACATATCATTGGGTTCTATTTTTTGTTGCTTATTCTTTTGTATACAGGTACTGCCATTTTCCTTGTTTGTTTTGTGACAGGGCTGAAGGATCAAAATGTTTTCATCTACTTATCAGCAGCCGTGTCCACATTTTCAACAGAACCAACCTTTCAATCAGCAACCAAATCAATTTTTTCAGCCACAATGTCAACAATTTCAACAAGATTTTCAACCAAATCAGAATTTTCAGAACGCCATTCCAGAGTTTTCAGCCCCAGTTTGAGCAACCATTTCAACAATTTCAGCAATCACAAAATTTCCAGCAGCCTTTTGAAAGTTTTCAGCCCCAAAATAATCAATTTCAGCTTCAACCTCAGCCATGGCAGCAAGAATTTCAACCTATACAGAATTTTCAACAACCTTTTCAATATTCACAGCCATGCGATCCAAATTTTCAGCCTTGCACCCAGAATTTCCAGCCCACTCAATTTCAGTGGTCACCACCACAATTTCAACCTCAGATCCAAGATTTCCAGGGCTACCATTCTCAGCTAGTTCAACCATCCTTTCAACCACAATTTCAACATTTTCAGCAAGGTTTTCAAAATTTTCAGCAAGACACTCAAAATTTTCAGCCCCTCCCAATTCCGCAGTTTAATCAAGGAGGCTTTGATGATCCTGATTGGGATGAGGAACAACAACAAAGGATGATAGAGATGTGTCAACAAATGCTACAACAACAACAAGCTTGGCAACAACAAGTCGTACAACAACAGCAAGACATCGAAGAAAGCCTTGCAAAATTGGTTGATCAATGGAATCAAATACAAGCTCAAAGATTAGAACAATCAGATGATTCTATAGGTGCAGGGGATTGCACAGAGCCCCAGGGACCACCTACAGTGTTTGATACATCAGAAAATTCAGAGGATAGGATTGAGAGTGTAGGGGATTGCACAAAGCCCCAAGAATCACCCATTCCTATTTCACAGGACCATTCTCATCTTTTATTTTGCGATTATAGTATTATTGAAGGTCCTAATTTTTCTAATTTGGTTGATACAGGAATGGTTGAGGAAGATGATTCCATAGGTGTAGGGGATTGCACTAAGCCCCAGGGACCACCACAATTACCAGAAAGTGTAGGGACTTGCATGGTGGAAGCAAGAACCTAAGGATCACCTACTCTAGTTGAGTGTCCACCAGAGCCTGAGGCTGAAGAGGAGACTGCACATGATCAGGAGGAGACCACAGATATATCTACTTTTGTAGAATCTCCAGGTACTTTTCAGCACGATCAGGTAAATTCTCCTCCTAATTTTTCTGAAATTTGTAATGAGGTACCTCAAACTGATCTTATTGTTTGTGATATACTTAGGGATACATATCTTGTAGAAAATAATTGTGAAAAATCCCTAGAGGTACCTAGTGTAGAAATTGTTGAAAATGAAGCATGTGGTGTTACATTAGATGCAAATGCTGAGTGTGAAAATTTTTTAGGGGTGCCTAGATTTGATGTTGATTTTCGTGATGAATCTCTTGACATATCTTATTCTGGAAATAATTTTGAAAAATTCATTGAGGCACCACAAATTGATTTTATTGGCTGTGATACATTATTTGATACATCCTTGGTAGAAAATAATTGTGAAAAATTTATTGAGACACCAAGAATTGATTTCATTGAACATGATGCAGATTTGGATTCATTTCATGCAGATACTTATATCATTTTATTTCTTTCTGACCCTGCACGCTTGAGAAAGGTATTACACTGTTTTGCAGGGTCCAGAAGACTACAGGAGTGGGTGCTCCAACTGAACAGACTTCAGCCTCCTGGAAGGACTTCTGAAAGGCAGAAAGAAGGAGGAGATGATTTTACTCTAATTCAAAGCACTCCACCTCTTCAATGGCTATTATACCTGAATCGCCTTCGGCCACCGGAGCATAATTCTGCAAAGTTTAAGTGTGGGGGAGTCTTAATTCTCCCAGCCACCCAGACACCTCCACTACCAAGATGGAGGCTCCTTCTGGATAGACTCCGTCCACCAGAAATAAAGGGGAGATTTTTCTTGCTTGTATTTTCTTTTATTGCATTTTCATTTTCATGCTTTCTAGAAGTAGAATTTTCTTGCTAATAAATGCATGAGTAGAGTAGAATGCATAGGAGTCCTTGTAAATACATTGTTATTTCTTTTTGCACTTTTCTTGAATGAGTAGAAATAAATGTATCCCTCTAGGTTATCCCATAGCATTTTAGAGTCTTTTGAAAATAAATTAAATTTGGTTGTCAAAACTTAGGGTTTGAGATCATGGATGAAATCTTGGATGCTTGAGTACGATTTTGCTTTGGATTCTTAATTGAAAATTTGAGATGGATTATTTTTACCTAGTGAGATTAGCCTTATTTTGTGATACACATATGTTATTGTATTCTAGAACTTGCTTAGGTTCTTTCAAAATCATATTTCAATGGTTGGATCACATCTATAGGGACTAAGCATTTTATTTACCTTTCCACATCTATTTGTCTATTCTATTCTAGTTGTCTTTCCTTATTGCTAATCTTAACCCTAATTTTTTATGGAATTGTTTGCTTGGGATGTTTTCTTGATGTTATTTTGCCCGAGACGGACAAAGTTTTAAGTGTGGGGGAGTGATTAGTGATTGGGAAGCAATTTCATTTCGAAAAAAAATTTTTGCAATGGAAGGATGGAAACAATCACATTTTGAGTGAGTTGGAATGCCAAGAAAGAGTGGTTTAGTGTGGAGGCAATTGAGACAATTTAGAATTCTCATCATTCTTTGAAGTCCCACACGAGAAAAAAAAAAAAGAAGAAGAAAATCGGCAATGAGGAGAAAAATGGCACCAAATGAAGTAAACTTGTGCCAAGAAGAAAAGAAAATCTGAAAAGTTGGAATTTTGGGAAGCAAGATCAGCAATGCTCTGTTAGGGACTGGTTTGAGGCTGTGTAAAACTGAAATCAATGCAGAAATTGGTGCCAAAACAGAAGAACAAAAATCTGTGCCATTTTGAGAAGAATGAAGATTCTACACCAAAGTGAAAAGGAAATTCAAAGTGAAGCATGTCCTGGTCTGGAATTCTGAATTGCAGCTGGGAATGGTCTGAACTGCAGCTAAAAACAAGTTAAAAATAATCTGAATTGAAGGCTAAAAAATTCATGTTTGAAGCAATGAAAATAAAAATCAGTGAGCTGGAATCCGAAGCAGTTTGGAACTAAGTCTCCACTACTGGTGATGCTAATTGCTCTGAGTAATCAAGGGAGTGCAAGATTTGAAGTGCTGCTGCGTGGATGATCTATTCAGAACAAACAGAAGAATCTGAACCAATGCTAAAAATTCTGTCCAAATTTAATTGTGTGGAGCAATGTTCTGTTCAGATTTGCCTTGGACTGCAGCCTTACTAAACCTGTAATTCTGAATTGCAGCTGAACAATATCCATTCGTTTTTGAATTGCAGCTGCAGAGATCAGTAACTAAACTGAGGATGAACAAAAGCTGAGAAAAATCTGAGATGTAGAAGCTGAATTGAAGCTGAAAAAAATCAGATCCAATGCAGAATTTTTGTGCTGGAATGCAGAAAATCTGTGCTGATTTGAAAGGTCTATTTGGATCTGAAGTTGAAGTGAAGGAACTGATTTGAATATCGAAAATGAAGTAAGATTGAGAGGCTGTTTACAAGGATTGAGAACAGAACCAGATTGGAAAGTTGAGCTGCAAATGCAGCTGAAGCAAAGTTTGTGCAGAATTGTGTCAACTTGGAGGCTGAATTTGATTTTTCAAGGCTGTAAATCAAGGCATCAAAGATATGAATGTATCAAAGAGTGATGAGTGCATCCCTTACTGATCAGAATTGGAAGGAAGTGGCTGCTAGGATTGATAAATCAAAACAGAGAAATTTTTGTAGTGCCATGGTTTCAAGTGAAGCAAGTGAATTCTCCACTACTACTTGATGCTAGGATGAATTGTGTAGCTGCTGGGAGAATCAGATTCTTGATTCTGAAGATGATGCCGTGAACTGAAATTTAAAAAAGAAAGAAAGAAAAGAAAGAAAAGAATTGGCACGAAAATAAAAAAAAAAGAAGAGAAGAAAGTCTGTGCAAATGAAAAATATTTATGTGAAGCTAGATTGGATCAGCAAAGGTTGGATCAGGAATTCTGGAAGCTAATCAAGATCAGAAACAACATGTTAGAAGCTACAATTTCAGCTGTACAAAATCGAAATGTCTGAATAAAGGGCTGATCAAAAAGCTGAAACACAAAAAAAAAAAAAATTGGACTGCATTGCAAGGGCTAAACTTGGGTTCCTCGGGTATGAATTAATGAACTCAGCATTGATTGCATCCAATGCTGATCAGGAAAGAGAAAATGCTGCTGCGTGGATGATCTATTCATGATAAATTGGAAGCTGAACAGTTGCTGGATATATCTGCAAGTTCAGGAATTCTGTGCCAGGAAGTGGAAACTCCATGGAAGCTCACAGCATTAGTGATGGATTGGAGCAAACTTCTAAACAAGGAATTGGGGAGCATGAGCACCACAAGATTAAGCAAAACGTGACCAAACCAGGAAGAAAGGTGGATGCTAGGAATCCTGATCAGAAACAGAATGCATTAGGGCTGAACTCAAAGAAAAAAAAAATCAGCACATGAAGCAGTTTTGTGCAGTTTGTGTCAAGTTGAAGCTGAAAATTGGGTTTTCTAAGTTATGAATCAAGGGATTAAGTTCCTGAATGTACCAGATTTGTATCAGGAATGTCCACTGCTGATCAAAGGAGAAAAGACGAAAATGGAAACAAAGCAGTTCCTGAACTTAAGCTGGGCAGTTAAGAAACCTAAGAGAGAATTCTGTGCTAAGGTGGAAGCCATAAGTGAAAGGAGCTGAAAACATCTGAACAGAGCAGCAAAGCAGGTTCTGAATTGAAGTGGAAAAGCAGTGGCCAAGGAGAGTATCAAAAGATGGAATTTACATGCAAAGAATTCAAGGAAAAACAGATTATTTCGATTACAATGGGCACAGATTAGTAGCAACTTCAAATTGAAATCTTGATTTTGGAAATCAGAGAGGCAGTGCCGAAATCAATTGGAACCCTTATGAAGAAAATCTGCTAGCTCTGATAATAAAAAATGCAGTTATGCCAGAAAAGACTAAGAAAAAAAAAAACTGGGAGCTAAAAAAAAAAATGGCAAGTGGAAATTAAATTGAAGCTCACGGCACAGAAAGAATTGAAGCTGAATCTGATCACAATTTGGGAGTGAGCACATTGCAATACATTTCTGACCTTGTTAGAGCTAAAAAGAAAGAATAGAAAGAAGAATGAGAAAAGAAAAGCAAAGTTGGCACAAATAGACAAGAAATGGCACAAGGAAGTCAAGAAAAGGTTTTTCATCCAAATCAAAGGAATTTATTCAAGATTGACTTCACAACTTTTGATATCACTAGAGGACTCTTAAGGAGGGCAAAGAGCATCAAAAACATTTTCAAGCACTCAAGTCTTCCACTTTATCCATTTTTCCATTTCCTTGATTTTTACTCCATTTCTTGCCATTTTCCATGATTTCATTTGTTTTTGTAGATATTGATCCTAATCATGATTAATAGTGGAGAGTAGATAATAAGCAAGCCTATGGTAGTGCAAGAAGCATGTGTGTTTGAGTGAGCTCCACTTCCATCATCAAGTTAGAACTTAAGAAGAGAGCCACCAAATTTTCCTTGAAAGGCTAGAGATTTAAATTCATCTCAATGATTCATGATGGATGAAAGGGCTGAGTTGTTGATTTAAGGACAAGATAGTAATCCATAGAGCTTAGATTTATGAGAATTGGCAACCCTAGGTAATTTCTTTTCAATTGCTTCTAATTATGCTTAAGAAAATCTAGGGGATACATATTTAGTGTTTTCGCGAGACGCTCAAGGTTAAGTGTGGGGGAGTTGATAAGTACCATTTTTGTGATTATTTTAATTGCTAAAATCCATGTTTGATCCATGTTTTTATTGTTTAATTATGATTTTACCCTAGGTTTTAGAACTTACCTTTATTTTGGACTTAATTGTAAAATTGCATTAAATTGGATTATTTGGCCACTAATTTTCTGATATATTTTTATAGGCATCAAAGGTTCAAGGATCTAGGGCATACTGGGTCAAAACTTGAGTCGGATGTGAGCCGGATCGAATTATCAAGCCTACGATTAATCCGGACCGTTCGATTCAAGAGCGGCTAGATCTGAGCCATCCGGGACGATCTGAAGCAATCCGAGCTAGGGTTAGGGTTGATCAAGCTCTATGATCAAGATCTGAAGGTTTCATCCCAATCAGAGCTAGATCAACCGTTGGATCAAGCAAGGAGGGCTCTAGAGCGTCCAATCACAGATAGAGTTGATCTGGACCATCCGTTGCATATCTGGAGTATCCGAGCTACCACAAGGCAGATCCTGACCCCAGATCATCATCATAAAAGTTTGGCTCAAATCAGACCAAGATCTACCGTTGGATCTTCTCAAATGAATCACAGCCGTCCATCGATTCCTATTTAATCAGAAACTCCCCAACGCTTCTCCCCGTCGCGTCTCCGCCGCTACAGTTCCCTTCATCGAGTTCTTCGTTTTTCTTAGTGTTTTTCTCCATTTTCGGGGCGCGACCCCTCAATCCTTCATCTAGATCAAGATTTGGATCATTGGGGATAGCTAGGGTGGAAAATTCAGCTCAGATTGCATCCGGACAGAGTTTGTTGAGGGTTTCGGCATCTCTGCTAACCAATCACTGGTTTCTCGTCCACAAGCCAATTCCGATCGTTTGAGCTACTTGTAGGGGTTCTCAGGTGAGCTCAGATGTTCTTCAACTCATTATCGCAAGCCATCCATCGAGATACAAGAGATTGGACTGGAAAATTCCAGCCGTGTGCAGTTTCAGCTGTTTCCTTCAATCCAAGCTGCGCTCCACTGATTTGCTGTGCCTAGGGGTTCGAAGCCGGCTCTTGCTTGACGACCAAGAAGATTTTGAGCTTAGGGAAGATTGAGGAGTAGTTTAACAAGTTAATTTCATGTTTCTAGCTGTAGTTTCGAATCTGAATTCTGTTTCTGTTTCTGATTTCTGTTTTAGCTGCTGTAATTTCGTTTATTGCATAGTTTCTGCTTAATTAGGATTTAAATCTTCATGTTAATAGTTTAAGAACTTTCTTAGTGATCAATTGAAGTTAATTTCAGTTTATTTCATAGTATAATTGCTGCGTGCCATATCCTTTCATGCGTATCAGGCCATTTCTGAACTTTTTCTTGTAGTTTCTGATACAAGTTGTTAAATTCTGCATTCGAGCTAGGTAAAGGCTTGTTTAGTTAGAATAGAACTTAGCATTAGTTGCCTGCAATTTAGTTTCATGTTTTTTTTAGCTCAGCTTGTGCCGTATCAAATCCCAGACACTGTCCCTGTTTTCAGTTTTCATTTTTCTGCTCATTCTTTGTTTCTGAGCTCTGTAATCGTTTCTGAATTCACTGATTTTGTATCAAGTGAATTCAGAAATTGGCTTTCCATTTGGATGTCCTGAAATTCATTTTCATGGCCTGTGATTTCAAGTTGTTACTCTATTCTTGTAGCTGGTTTCATTGACAAAGAATTCAGCCTCATTTCTGAATTTGGAATCAGCTGGTTGCATCCACTTTGCTGCAATCCATTTCTGCATTTGGATCAAATTACTGCACTGCCATTCTTCAGCCACGTGGCTACAATTCTGCAGCCAAGTCCATTTCGTTTCTGCAATGTTAGCTGTCTATTTCTGCTAGCAACTCTGTTTTTGGCAAGTACTAAGCTTCATTTCTGAAATGGTATCAGCTTTGTGTCAAGTGGGGTTGCGGAATTGAATGTGTATCAGTTTGGCTAGAGATTGCTTTGCATTTGGTTAGTTAGGAGTGGTTAATCCGAAAGCAATTCTTTGCATTTAATTTAAGCTCTTGGCACATCAGATTTAAATCTTGGTATCAAGTTTTACCTTTGCTACACTCTTGTATCAAGTAAAGGCTTGGCATTAAGTTTGTAGCTATTTTGTTATAGATTGCTTAGCAATTTGATTGCTTTGAATTGAAAACTCTGAAGCAAAACTCTGTATTTGCAACAATTGAAAATCCTAGAATAGGTACAGTTTGTTTAACATTTGGATTGCTTTGAGTTCCAACTTCTTCCCTGCATTTTAGACTTTATTGCTGCCTTTGTACCAAATGGAGATTCGGTTTTGAATGGCGATTCATTTCTGCAAGTAATGATCTTTCTTGAAAATTCAGCATTAAGAACTTAACAGCTTGCTTGCATTCCATGTGAATGGTTAGAGTTAAATTCCATTTGGTTGAGCTATTACTTGCCATTTATCTCTTAATTCATTTGTGTAGTTTTCCCTTCTTTGCATTGTGATTTCAATTCGGAATTGTAACCCAAAATCCAATTACTTATGTGAAACCCAAAAACACAAACGACACCTAAATACAAGCGCGAATCAAACAACGTCAACTAGCCCCGAGAAAAATACGACCTGTGGCCCCTATATTACATTTTCATACTTTTGATTGTAAAAGGGTTTCCAGCATTTCATTTATAAATTCTAAATTTGAGGCCCACATTCGTGACACTTAGTTTGGGTCCATCAGCGCCCCGGACGCCCCGGGCGCCCCGGACGCCCCGGGCGCCCCGGGCGCCCCGGTTGACACCTGTTCTGCCTGCTTCACCTTTTCTGCCTCTTTAGTACTGTCTGGGGGTGCCCCCACTGTTGGGGGCGCCCTGGTTGCATGGGGGCGCCCCCCTTAAAGCCTGCAAACCATGTTTTTTTACCTAGTTTACCTGCTTTGTCTCCGGTTCTTGATACCTGCAAGATACACAAACACAAAGCATAGATACATATAATGTTAGCCTTAAGGACTTGGTTTGGACTTCAGATTTGCACGAAACCCTAGGTCGAACCGGCACGAGTTCCTATCCCCGAGAACTCGCCCTTCACCTACTCCTTTCAGGAGACGGTTGCCACCCAGCCCTTCGGGTGGACTTTTGCTTAGCTTCCGATACTTCCGGACCTCGAGACGCCCAAACCCTGACCCGTCTCTACTCCTGTCCTTAGTCATCGCTCAGCTAAGTTGCTTAGTCCCTTGGACCAAGACTTCATTCCCTAGCAATCCTTCACCAGGTGCCTAGCAGTTCTTCACTACGTCTTGGGGTTTCGATACCTAGCTGCCCTTCGCTAGGTGCCTAGCAGCCCTTCGCTAGGTCTTAAGGTTTCGATACCTAGCAGCCCTTCGCTAGGTCTTAAGGTTTCGATACCTAGCAGCCCTTCGCTAGGTGCCTAGCAGCCCTTCGCTAGGTCATAAGGTTTTGATACCTAGCAGCCCTTCGCTAGGTGCCCAGCAGCCCTTCGCTGGGACTTAGGGTTTCGATGCCTAGATTAACTTGGACTTTTCTTCAGCTAAGGTTACTTCTCTTTTGCTCCCCTTTGTCTGTTCAATGTATCACTAACTTAAGTGTATTGTCAAACATTAAAACACTTAAAGAGGAATATCATTGATGCAACTTGCACCAACAATCTCCCCCTTTTTGATGTTTGACAATAACTTAAGTTAGATTGGTTTAAGGGGCTAAATTACTATCCTTGGGATAAAAAGCAAAAAATTGATATAAGTTTTGAAATTATATTTTTGAACTTTGGGAGAAAATTTTTCTAACTTAAGCACACACCTCTCCCCCTTTGTCATACATCAAAAAAAACCAAAAAATACTTGCACCAACAATGAAAACCTTTGGTTCTGTTTGAAAATACTAATAAATTTTTGAAAGCATATCATAAAACTAATACTTAAGTATTTTGGACTCAGAAAACTTAGACATTATTTTTGAGAAAATGCCGGATTTTTGAAGATACAAATATTTTTGAGAGAATAGATTGAGCAGTTTTGAAAGATATTTTGAAAAATATAAGTTTTTCTGAAAAATATTATACATATTTTGCAAGTACTAACTATTTTTGAAAAAGATGAGACTTTGAAAAATATAAGTACTTTTTGAAAAGTATTTATGCATTTTGAAAATATATATATATATATATATATTTTACTTGACTTGGTTTCTTTTCCAGTCTGACACAATCATAGGAAATCTTGTTAACTGCAAGAACATTTTCCTAAGTGTCCTGGAAATTTTTCAAACTCAAGTAAAAAATAATTTCATAACTTCTGAAAAATAGAATAATAGGAAGTAAGTATATTTTGCAAAAAAAATGTATAAATTTTTGAAGTCATAATACTTGATTTGGAAAAAAAATTTAAAATATATTTTGAAAAAAAAATGTATAAGTGTCCTAGAAATTTTTTTTTTAAACTCAAGGTATTATTTTAAATTGATCAAAAACCCGATGAATTTTTGAAAACAAAAAAAAATTGATAGTATTTTGAAAAAAATACTTATGTTTTCAACAGGATTTGAAAATACCGCGCATGAAAACATTTGAAATCTTCAATAATTCTTCTAATTTGATCTCCCCCTAAACTCGACCCAGTCCTGGGAAGCTTGTTGACCACAAGTACTCTTCCTCTGAGTCTTAAGGTTTGATTCAGATTAAAAAGAAATATTAAGAAAAATGAATAATTACCAAAAACAAATTTTTATGAAATTCCTTGACTCAGACTCCCCCTAAATTTGACACATCCTCGGAGTCCTTGAAAATCATGAAGTGAACCTTTCCTCTGTGTCTTTAGGGTTTATCAAAGTCAAAGAGACAGATAAATTTTTGAACATATCATTTTTACAACATCAACCTTTTTCGAAAAACACAAGTGATAATGATTTAAAGCTCAGCTTTCAAAAAGTATTTTCAAATAATAGTAATGTTTAAAATATAGTTTTCGAAAACAAAAAAAAATGAAAAGCACTCCCCCTGTACCCGATACCGTTTGACTCTATCTAATTGCCTTAAGGAACATTAGTGTTGTCCTATGAGGCTTGTGTCTAATTGTGTGAGTCAAACAATTTTTGAAAAGATATATTTTTGAAAACATATAATATGTATATTCAATCAGACAAGCATGAATTCCATAAAAACATTATTATGTTGAAGCACTATTTTGAAAATATATTTTTAGGAAAATATTCTAACAGTTTTGAAAAACAATTTTGAAAAATATTTTTCAATTCATTAGTCCTTAACATCTCACCCATTTTAGATGTATCAATACAACAAGCATAGTTGCCTTATAGGTGTATTGTGAGATGCTTGAATCATTTTTCTTAATTTATTATTAACTCTAAGATTTAATTGAAGCTTGTGTTAGATTTGAATTTGACAAGAAGTAACTTGAATTTGAATTTCAAAAATTGGCTTCCAGGTCTTGGCGAGGCACTAGGCCTTCTTTGGCCGTAGCCTTATTGGATCATCAACTCATTCCTTGACAAAGCCTTTTAATGAAATTTCATTTTCAAAATTACTTTTTAAAAAATTCTGGTCTAACTAGTTTGAGTCTTGGATCGGTAGCTTCGGCTAGTTCCGCCAAGATGGCTTCCCTAACGTACTATCATCTCACCTCCACCCAATACTAGGTTGATCAAGTTTCAATTAATCCTTTTCCTATAGCCGTTCTAATATATGCATAAAATTTAAATATGAATGTCATATCATATATTTAAAAAATTGCAAATGCATGGCATGGCAATTATGCATGAGTCAAACAATTCAAATCATTTTATTTAAGTTTCTAAAAATGTATCAAATTCCCGATTTGATACATGTCGTGTGAACCCACGAATATCTCAACCCACTTTGACATATTTAATGTTATTAATTTTAATTGTTATAATTTGGGTAAAATTTTATTTTATTTTGAGTTTAAATTATCTAAGATTTTAGTTGAATTCAGGTTGATTAAGAATTGATTGAGGTTGACTTAATTAATTAATCAATTGAGAATTAATGAATTTAATTTTCAATTAATTTGTGTTGAATTAAGCTTGAGTTGATTTAATTTGAATTAATTTCAACTTTGAATTTAATTAATATTTAATTAAGATTTAATTTGAATTTAATTTAATTTAAATTTGAATTTAATTTAAAATAATTTTAAATAAGATTTAATTTGAATTTAATTAGATTTGAATTTGAACTTAATTTAATTTGAATTTAATTTAAATTTAATATGAATTTATTTTAATTTAAAATTATTTTAATTACGATTTAATTTGAATTTAATTAATATTTAATTAAAATTTAATTTGAGTTTAATTAATATTTAATATGAATTTAATTAATATTTAATTAAAATTTAAATTGAATTTAATTAATATTTAATTGAGATTTAATTTGAATTTAATTAAGATTTACTTTGAATTTAAGTAATATTTAATTTGAATTTAATTAATATTTAATTAAAATTTAATTTGAATTTAAGATTTAATTTAAATTTAATTTGAATTTAATTAAGATTTAATTTAATTTGAATTTAATTTAATTAAATTTAATTTAATTTAAATTTAGTTTAGATTTAATTAAGATTAAATTCGAATTTAATTAGGATTAAATTAAGATTTAATTAGAATTTAATTAGGATTAAATTAGGATTTAATTCGAATTTAATTAGGATTAAATTAAGATTTAATTAGAATTTAATTAGGATTAAATTAGGATTTAATTTCAATTTAATTAAGATTTAATTAAGATTTAATTTGAATTTAATTAAGATTTAATTAAAATTTAATTTGAATTTAATTAAGATTAAATTAAGATTTAAATTTGATTATAATGATTAATTAATAATTGTGGGTTTAAATTCATCATTTTCATTATTTCGAAAATTTCTTTTTCATCTTTATCTTTCTTTTCAAGTTTTTCTAATAATTTTGATTTATTTGAATTTTCGTAATTTTTATTAACTATGGCCTTTATCTTAGATAGCTCTATATCCTTCTCAAGATTAGATTTTTCAATATCCTCACAGTAGGTGGAGTAAAATGGGCCACTAGTTAAATTTTTGTAATAACTTTCAATATTATAAATAATTAAGTTATCATCTAGGAGAATTTTATCTTTATTATCCTTAAGAATATTTTCAACAAAATCATCTTTATCCTTAAGATTTTCAATAATTTCAGGGTTATCTTTATAATTATCCTTAAGGTTTTCAAATTTGAATTCGGAATTATCCTTAGGATTTTCGAATTTGAATTCCGAATTATCCTTAAGATTTTCGAATTTGAATTCAAATTTATCCTTAATTTTAAAATTATCAGACTTAAAATTATCAGAATTAATTTTATCAGAAAAATTATCAGAATTAATTTTATCAAAATAATCATCAGAATTAATTTTATCAGAATAATTATCAGAATTAATTTATCAGAATGATTATCAGAATTAATTTTATCAGAATAATTATCAGAATTAATTTTATCAGAATAATTATCAGAATTAATTTTATCAGATAAATTATCAGAATAAATTTTATCAGATAAATTATCAGAATTAATTTTATCAGATAAATTATCAGAATTAATTTTATCAAATAAATTATCAGAATTAATTTTATCAGAATGATTATCAGAGTTAATTTTATCAATTTCTGAATTGATATTCTGAATTAAACAATTAATTTCGGATATTTTGATTATATTCACGTTTTGTAATTTAACATGCAAAGAGTTAATTTTACTATGCAGTAAATCTACTTTATTAGAAAAATTAACTACTTTATCACATGGCAGTGCAGGAACTTGTAAAAATTTTGGAACATAAATCTTGTGTACCTTCGCCGGACACTTGTTTTTGTAATGTCCGTATTTCTTGCATTTAAAGCATTGTACGTGACTTTTGTCCCTCCGGTTTCCTGGCGCTGGTGCCTCCTTTGCCACCGGTGATGTAGACCGAATCTTACGAGTAGGGCACTGATTTTTGTAGTGCCCTCTCTCCCTGCATGTGCAGCATGTAATATGGAATTTAAAAATAGACATTTAAATAAAATATACCTGATTCACCCAAGGCTCCCCCTCAACTCCTGGCGTCGTTGCTCCGTCGGCGGTTAGTCCGGTGAAGAGCGGCTCGGCTCTGATACCAATTGTAGGACCGGTGCCGTCGATAGAGTGGGGGTGAATATCGACCGTGAAAAACCTTTCGGAATTCTTCATAAAACTTTCGTTCTGGACTTAGAATATTAGTAGCGCAGCGGAGAATAAATGGAACGAAAAACAAAGCAAAGGACAATGACACGCGGGATTTATTTACTTGGTTCCCGACCCCCCTGGGTCAGTACGTCCAAGGCCTATGTACTCGGCGTGAGTCCACTATTGGTCTCCTTTCCGAAATTTTCAGAGGCGGAGAAAACCCGTCTTACAGTTTACAATTACAATCAAAAAGATATTGAAAGTTAAAGTACCGAACAAGTAAAAGCAAACCAAACACGAATATGAAACTCGGCCGATCTGGACCTCCGAAGTGCCGCGCACTTCCTCCTGGAGCCTCCCGGTCGTAGAGCCTCGTCTTTAGCGCGGTGTCGACGGTCAGAATGATCAGAACAGTACTTGGCAGTTGTGTCTGAAGCAGAGGGGTCGAAGCCCCTTATATAGGCCTCCTAGGGGCGCCCTGGACGCTAGGGGCGCCCCGGAAGACTCGGTCAAACCTTATCCTTGCGCCTACCTCGCCGCAGGTGATAAGATCATTGATCAGGGTGCCCCGAACGCTCCGGGCGCCCCTATGAGGGCTTATCCTGTGTTCTGACTTCGAAACAGCAAAACAGCTACGAATCCGGGCGCCCCGGACGCTCCGGGCGCCCCGGTTGACACCTGTTCTGCCTGCTTCACCTTTTCTGCCTCTTTAGTACTGTTTGGGGGCGCCCCCACTGTTAGGGGCACCCTGGTTGCATGGGGGCGCCCCCCTTGCTGGGGGCGCCTCCCTTAAAGCCTGCAAACCATGTTTTTTTACCTAGTTTACCTGCTTTGTCTCCGGTTCTTGATACCTGCAAGATATACAAACACAAAGCATAGATACATATAATGTTAGCCTTAAGGACTTGGTTCGGACTTCGGATTTGCACGAAACACTAGCTCGAACCGGCACGAGTTCCTATCCCCGAGAACTCGCCCTTCACCTACTCCTTTCAGGAGACGGTTGCCACCCAGCCCTTCGGGTAGACTTTTGCTTAGCTTCCGATACTTCCGGACCTCGAGACGCCCAAACCCTGACCCGTCTCTACTCCTGTCCTTAGTCATCGCTCAGCTAAGTTGCTTAGTCCCTTGGACCAAGACTTCATTCCCTAGCAATCCTTCGCCAGGTGCCTAGCAATTCTTCACTAGGTCTTGGGGTTTCGATACCTAGCAGCCCTTCGCTAGGTGCCTAGCAGCCCTTCGCTAGGTCTTAAGGTTTCGATACCTAGCAGCCCTTCACTAGGTCTTAAGGTTCGATACCTAGCAGCCCTTCGCTAGGTGCCTAGCAGCCCTTCGCTAGGTCATAAGGTTTTGATACCTAGCACCCCTTCGCTAGGTGCCCAGCAGCCCTTCGCTAGGACTTAGGGTTTCGATGCCTAGATTAACTAGGACTTTTTTTCAGCTAAGGTTATTTCTCTTTTGCTCCCCTTTGTCTGTTCAATGTATCACTGACTTAAGTGTATTATCAAACATTAAAACACTTAAAGAGGAATATCATTGATGCAACTTGCACCAACACTAAGTACTTAAACTTTAAAATTCTTTTGGAAAATCTTTTCTCTAACTTGAAAATCTTCTAAGTGTTGAAAACCTGAAAAATCTTTTTACTTTTTTGATAGACAAGGACTTAGAAATATTTTCAAAAACCCCACGTATTTTTGAAAAACTCAGGGGGAGAATTCCTTCCAGGGGGAGGAAATTAAAAACCTTTTACATTACTTGTTTCTTTTAACTTAACTTTTTGAACCGTGTTGTCATAGATCAAAAAGGGGGAAATTGTTGGTGCAGGCAGCACCTAAGTCAAACTTGAGTTTTGTTAATGGCAAAGGGTTCAGAAGTTAAGGTGTTATTGTGATCTATCATGTTTACTGAGTGTGCAGGAAAAGACCTAGGTACACTAGGCAAGAAGTCCTGTCAAAGGGTTGGGCAAAGAAGTCCTGGTCAAGGACTGGGCAAGAAGACCTGACCGAAAGTCGGGCAAAGAAGTCCTGGTCGAGGACTGGGCAAGAAGTCCTAGCAAGGGGCTGGGCACCGAAGACCTGACCGGAAGTTGGGCAAGAAGACCTGACCGGAAGTTGGGCACGAAGACCTGGTCAGGTGGATTGGGCAAAAGTCCAACCGGAGGAGCCGGTTGGCAAAAGATAAACTCTCCTGAGAGGAGTAGGTGAGGACGCGTTCCCCATCGAGGGAACATTAGGCGTCGATTCGACCTAGGGTTCCATTTGGGAGACCCACAGTCAGAACCATGACAGCTACGGTTGTAACTAATGGCTAACACATTTGCTTGTTGTGTTTTGGTACTAATCTTAGTTACAGGATCGAAGGACTGGTCTTCTGCAAGTGAGGTGCCTCATTGGGGCTAAGCGCCCGGATTGACTCGGGTGCCCGTAAGGATACGGGCGCCCCAATGTGAAGGCAAAACACCAACCACAGCAGTAAAGCCTCTGGAGCAAGACAGATCAGGCGCCCATGAGGTCACGGGCGCCCCCATCAGCTCATGCGCCCAAGAGGAGATGGATAAGCACTAACCGAGCCTGCGGATAAGGGTTCGCGCATGGAAGGCCACGTGGTAGGCGCCCCCATCGTCATAGGCGCCCATATGAGCACTATAAAAGGGGTGCACCCCCAAGGCTTCGACATTCATTGCTCTCAACTCTCCAGACACTTTCGCTCAAGCGCTGCACCCCGGCAAAGTTCGATTTCGAGATTCCAGCGTCGACGACAACCCTCTGCTCCGGAATTCGATCCACCTCGGGCGTCGATAAAATTTCAATTTACGAAAGTGTTGTTATTTAAATTTCCAAATTCTATATATGTACTATCATCTTGTAAAAATCTTATCGAATATAGAATTGCCCAAAGTAAATGGTCAAGGACCGTGGGCCTTGAAGTAGGAGTCGACCGCGACTCTGAACCAAGTAAAATCGATTTGTGTTCGTGTGTATTCTGTGATTTTTCGCTACGCATTTACTCTACTACTCCGAAAAATCATACAACGATATTCGCCCCCCCCCCCTCTATCGTTTTATCCGATCCTATAGGTTAGTCCAAGAACACAGTATAATAAGGTAAATGCATGCATGAATGATAGCTAGAGTTGTCTGGTTCTGACTTTGGATTTCAAATGAAATCCTAGGTCGAACCGACGCCTACTGGTCCCTCTTCCGGGGAACACATCCTCACCTACTCCACTCTGGAGAAGTTACCTTTTGCCAACCAGTTCCTCCGGTTGGAATTTTGCTCGGCCTCCAAGACTCCCGAATCTCGAGACGTTCATACCTCGACTTCTCTCTATTTCTACCTATAGTCCTCGCTTAGCTAAATCTTCTGCCCGATCTTCCGAATAAGGTCTTTGTTGCCCAGTCCCCGACCAGGTCTTCATGCCCAATTCCTTGAACTAGGTTTTCGTGCCCAACTCTCAATCAGGTCTTCGGTGCCCAGCCCTTGGTTAGGACTTCGTGCCCAGTCCTTGACCAAGACTTCATGCTCAACCCTGTAGGTCAAGACTTCTTGCCTAGGTTAACTAGGACTTTCCTGCACACTTAGTAAATTCATTAGATCACCACATAAACTTAACTTTGAGCCCTTTGCCATTATCAAAACCAGGTTCGATCTGTTGCTTCTGGGACCAACAAAGGGTGCTTCATCAAGATCTTTCATTTCAAAAATACTGGATAGAAATGACTTGGTTTCATGCAGTAGACACTTATTATTGATTGCAAATCATATATCGTCCACATACAAGACAAGTATAACAAATATGCCCCCACTGAACTTGATATATATGCACTAATCAATAGAGTTCTCTTTAAATCCAAATAAGATGACCATTTGATCAAATTTCAGGTGCCACATATGGGGTGTCTATTTCAAATCATAAATGGACTTCTTTAATCTATATACTAGGTGTTTTGAATCCTCAGAGTCAAAGTTCTCCGGTTGCACCATATATATATATACTCCTCAATGTCACCATTGAGGAATGCAATCTTTATGTCTATTTAATGTAGCTCCAAATCAAAATGAGTTGCAAGTACCATGATTATCCTGATAGGGTCTTTCATTGGCACAAGTGAGAAATTCTCCTTGTAATCAATGTCTTCCTTCTGAGTGAATCCTTTGGTAATAAGACAAATCTTATACTTTTTGACATTGCCCCTTGAATCCTATTTGTTTTAAATATCTATTTACATCTAATGGATTTCGTATCTTTAGGCAATTCGATAAGTTTTCAAACATCATTATTTGCCATAGATTTTACTCTTCTTGCATAGTGTTAATTTATCTTTCAAGATTAGTGTATTATTTAATCTCTTGAAAAGATATAGGATTACATTTCAACCCTATATGATTCACTACTATTATGACATGTATGAGCTAGAGGGGATGAATAGTTTGCTTCACTTCATCGATGATGATTTACAGCGAAAACTTTGAAGCAAAATTCTCAATCACTAACACCTTCGATTTTGCATGGTATCCATCTTCTTGAGGTGACTAATCTAAGGGTTCAGTCCTCAGACTCATAGCTCCACTATGAATGTATGTTTCTTGAAAATTTTTCAAAGTCAGAGAAGCCTTGTTCAAGCTCAAGCACAAGAAGTACAACCAAGAAACACAAACTAAGTTATAAAGTAAATCGAAAATAACTTATAACATAACCTTCCTTTTCTTGTTCTTTCTTGCTTTGGATAGTCTCTTGATATTTGAAAAGTGCAGTAACACTTGTTGGCATACCAGCGTCTTCAAATGTTCATGAAAACCCCTATCCTAGGGTTCTTTTGACGCCTCCAAATCGATTAGGCTTATCCTAATCGATTGTCACTTCAGCTCAACAATTCAAACCTGCAAAACGTCTCTTTTTCATCTGATCAATCGATTGGTGAGCTATACCAATCAATTACCAGCTTCTAATTAATTAAGCCAATTGATTCTAAAGCTTCTGTTTGTGAGAGAAAGGTTGCCCAATCGATTGGCTTAGCCTTAATTGATTACTCCAATTCATTGAGAGACTTTCTATGCATAAGAGAAACACAATCTAATTGATTGCCCTAATTGATTGACAATGCCAGAATCGATTCTGACACCTTATGTGGTCTTGTGAAAACACTTTTAATCAATTACTCTAATCGATTACTTTAGGCCTAATCAATTACTTAATTGATTGCCTAACCCTTAACTATGAACTCGAGTTTAGGGTTCCTTTGTCTAACCCTAAAGCCATTTGTGACTCGATGGGACTTCCCATTGCCTAGCATCTGGTCACCCTGACCTGCTAGGGTTTTTTTTCTCAAGTGTCCAATCAACCTTTGACCCCCTTGGACTTTCCATTTTGTGTTAACTTCCCATTAAACTTTCAATCACCAAGAGTTCGGTCAACCTTTAACCCACTTAGATTTTCATTGCCTAGTTCCCAACTAGGTCTTCACTGTCTTGCCCAAATAGCATTCTCATTACTTAGTTCCCAACTAGGTTTTCATTGTCTAGCCAGCTAGGACTCTCATTGCCTAGTTCTCAACTAGGTATTCACTATCTAGCTTCGCTAGGACTTACCACCACCTAATTCTCAACTAGGTTTTCCAAAACCTAACCTCCGGTCAGGACTTTCTGTTGCTTAACCTTTAGTTAGAACTTTTCCTTGTCTAACCTCAAATTAGGACTTCTCATTCAAGTATCCAATCCTCCCTTGACATACTTTATCTAAACTTAAGTTCGAGCCAACCTGAACTTAGTCAAACTGGTCAACCTTGACCTAAGGATGACTACACTAACAATATCTTCTTATTAATATTTGACAATATGAGCCCAACCTCCTTCTTCATCCTTCTACATCCCATCCCATGACAATATTGATGTATGTTTTACAATATGATTAAGTCAAACATCAAAAATCAAAAAGGACGATTGCGCCAACAATCTCTAACTAGAAATTTTTAACTTTGATCATTCTACCTAGAATGTCAATTAATAAGTATTTTTCAAAAGAAACACTATCATAGCTTATGATGTATGTATGACATGGCATATAACATTTGGATAAGAATATGAATGTAATATATGATGTCATGATATATGATAGGGCATATAAAAATATAGCAATTGTAGCGCAAAAAAAAACTCCTTGAATTTCATCTAAGTTCCATCCTTTAACCATTATACCAAGAGAAGCATAAGTTGCCCCATCTCCGTAGAAAATGTTAAAAGTCCCAATTTGACATTCGTTTGACTTCTATCTTATTTGCGTCAAGTTAATTAAGCTCAATACTTTAAATTTTTAATCGCCACATTTTTACTCTTCAAGAATAAGAATAAACTTCTCATTTTCAAGGTGTCATAGTACCTTTAAAATGTTTTAAAGTGCTAACTTCATCATAGTTGGGTTAATTACCCTTCCAATTAGTGTTAACACGCTTTAAACCGATTTAGTGCAATGAGAACACACTTTCAAGAACCTAATATCTATTAGTGCTTCTTGGGGGTACTAGGTACTCATTAGGAACAACTTTCCTTGATACATTCCTAATGACTTTATTAGACTTCTTAGAAGCCTTAGTCATGCTAGTCTCCTGTAGGTCAACTCTAAGGATAACCTCCCTTGTAATCTTGTCTTGACTCCTAAACTTAAGGATAGTTTCATAACTATATGGAAGTTTATGATATGTTGATACACTCTTCTTGGCTTTAGATTTGTATCTCAAACCTTTTTTTCCATTGAATGATTGTTAGTAATATGAGAGAAGTGTCCTAAGGCAATCGCCTTATGATTGTAATCATTTACTTTAATAAATGAATATTCACTATTTGAGTATACATGTTTGTGTATTTGATTGAGATCTTAAACTCATTTACTGAATGTCCGCAATACAATTCACAGCATGAGAGAATTTGTGATGAGTTCACAACTAGTGATTATCTCTACATGTGCAATTGTGAAGTATTGAAATTGTCCCTAGTCGATGAATTGATAAATACGGACACTATTAATTCTGTTGAGACTAGCATGGGTTATTCTCTAATCAGCTGATTCTCACTGGCAGGTGACATTGGGATGTCCGGAGATAAACATGAATGCTAGTTAAGGGAACTAGTTCATTGGAGTGACTGGCTGTAAGACTTCATATGGGAATCTACATGTAGATATGTCAATGAAGTTCTTACTGCAGCTTAAGTGCGATATTCCTTTAACTTGCGGTGTTCAAGTCATCTTGGTCACGGAGACTTATGCTTTGACATCTTAAGCAAGCATCTCTAAGGAGGTGTGGACCCAGGATGGTTGGGTATAAGCCGATGTCCCCGAAGATGTTTGATCAGCCTACAAAGGATTCACCACTCCTTGCGAGGAGATGTATACCCAAGGCCTATCGTCGGATTGTTACTCGAAGCCTATGGCCAGAGCATAACATGTTCCGAGTATGAATCTCTAGGAAACATGAGAGTAATTAGAATCCGTTGGACGAGAAAGACATTACTTGGGCTAGGTGTGACGTAGTCAGCCTAGTGGGGACTGACACACATAGACCGTGTCCTGAACCAAGTGGGTATAAGATGGTGAAGGGAATGAGGCACGACTCATTATAGTTGCTGAAGGGTTTCAGAATTATTTCTGAGGTCAACCGTTGATCTTTCGATAATTGGGGGTCATGATGTACTACTAGGTGTCACTCATGATCGTTCTATAATTAGTTGATTATAGACGGCCAACATAAATCGAAAGCCTATTTAGTCACACGCACTACGAGTAATCCGAGGGATTTAAAATGAGTTGAAAATTGGATTTTCCAATCAAGAGAAATAAGTCGAATCTGAATTCATCAGAGGCGCATCGGAAGCTTAAAATGGCTAAGTCTTTTGAAGGCTTATTGGACGAATTAAATGAGTTTAATTCGCGAGGAGGCGGCTTGGTTTGGCCGGCCAAAGAGGGTCCCCACCCTCTTTGGTTTGGCCGGCCACAACAAGGAGGGAAACCAATTTATTTGGTTTAAATTATAAAATAAATCAAGCGCGATTTGTTTTATAAAATTATGGATAAATAAATATAAAGAAATTTATATAAAGAAATTTATGTAAATAAATTTATTTTCATGGAAATTAAAATAAACTTTAAATGGTTTATTTTATTTTATAAAATCAATTATGAATTGATTTTTCCATGATAAGAAAAATTTATATAATAAATTTCTTGTGAAAATTTATTCCATAATAAAAGGAGAGATGTGTTTGTTTTTATTATAAATTTAGTTATAATAAAACTTGGCATAACGGAATAATTCATAAGAAAATTTATAGGATAAATTTCTTATGAAAATTTATTCCGTTAAAGGGGAGACTTGGCGATGGAGAGGCTACTATATAAAGGAACCAAGGCAAGTCTTGAATTCCAATTAAGAGATTAAGTAGCAAGCTCTCTCTCTCTCTTATTCTCTCCCTCTCTCTCTCTAGGGCCGGCGCACTCTCTCCTCCCCTAGGGCCGGCGCACCGCCTAGGGTTGCCGTGAGCCTCCTCCACCAAGAAGGTGCCAAAGAAGAAGAAGAAGCGGGCAACTCCTTCATTCCCCCAGAATCTTGATTCCGTTACTTGGTGGTTAGTCTTCCATCTTTCTCTCTTGATATTCTTGTCGTGCCTTTGGAGAATCTAGTAGTTCTTGTCGGCACGAAACTCGTGGCTTTGCGAAGTCATCCCGAAGAGAACTCGGCGTGGACGCGAATAGAGGCGGAGCTTCCAAGGGACGCTACGGTTGGATCTCGTCCCTTACTTCGAGTTACGCGAGGTATTGAGTAAATTAGTTTACTTTCTGAAAAATTTTAATTTATGATCATGTCCACACATCATAAGGTTGCATGCTAGATACGTGGTTAAAATAATTTGAGAAATTATATATGCTAATTCTTCCGCTGCACGTAATTATTTTTAAAAATTACGAACCCGTATCCATGTCAACATGCACCCGGTCCCAACAATGATCTTGTCTTCTGAAATCTAGGTTTTGCTTCTTTAATCTTTTGATATTATTTGTATTCCCTTTAGGATCCTCTCAAATTTCTCAAGTCTTGATCTCAAGATTTGATTTACTATCCTTAAATCATCAAATTTGGATTTTCCATTATTGCCTTGAACTTTTTTCTTTCTGGGCACATATTTAGAATGCTTAGAGTTCTTATTTAATTATTTTCTACCTTCCTTTCCTTGAGTAAGATAGTTCTAGCATGATATGATATATAATTTTTCTTAGGATTATATTGTGGGATCGGTGGCGTCGAGGGAGGGGTGAATGTCGACTTAAACTTTTTTCGAAACTTCATCGTCCGTTGAATCGTCTTTCTATCAGAGTGTTAGTACACAGCGGAATATTAACAGTAAAGACAATAAAACACATTAGACACGCAGGATTTATTTACTTGGTTCCCAACCCCCAGGGTCAGTACATCCAAGGCCTATGTACTTAGCGTGAGTCCACTAATGGTCTCCTTTCCGAAATTTCCGGAGGCGGAGAAAACCCGTTTTACAGTTTGAAATGCAAGCACAAATATAAAGACTAATTACAACTTATAAATTAAAGCAACCCAAACAAAATCGACGATCCCGACCAATCTAGAACTCCGAAGTGTCGCACACTTCCTCCTGGAGCCTCCTCGGTCGTAGAGTTTTGTCTGAGCGCTTTTGCTTTGCACAGAATGACTGAACAGGTGTGAAACTTGATCTCTTGAAGTGAGGGGTCAACCCCCTTTTTATACTAGATTCTTGGGTGCCTAATATGCTTCTGGGGTGCCTCGTGAGTGATCAAAAATTGATCCGTTGCAGCAAACTTGACGCAGGATAAACATCCCTTCCCAGGCACCTAATAGCACTCTGGCGCCTAGGATGAATCAGGCGCCTGGGTTCTAGGCGCCTAACTTCATTCAGGCGCCTAGGAACCCCTTTTCTCAGCCTTATTTGTTTTGTGTTTTCTCTCCTATCTTACCTCCAACTCCAGGTACCTGTAAGACAACAAAATACACAACAAACATACAAACAATCTTATGCCTTAGTTTATTAGTTCTAACTTTTGGATTTCACCCTGAAACCCTAGGTCGAACCGACACCTACTGTTCCCTTTCCCGGGGAATGCGTCTTAACCTACTCTACCCCGGAGAAGTTACCTTTTGGCAACCAGGACCTCCGGTTGGACTTTTGCTCTACCTCTGAGAACTCAGATCTCGAGATGTCCGACCTCGATCTGTCTCTACTTCTGTCTGTGATCCCCGCTCGGCAAAGTATTCTGCTCGGTCCCCCGGACCAAGACTTCGTGCTCGACCTCCGAGACTCCCGGATCTCGAGATGTCCGACCTTGACCCGTCTCTACTTTTGTCCATAGTCCTCGCTTGGCAAAGGCTTCATTGCCCGATCCCCGACCAGGACTTCGTGCCCAATTCCTCGAACTAGGACTTCGGTGCTCAACCCTCCAGGTCAAGACTTCTTGCCCAGCTTCACTCACCAGGACTTCTTCCACCTAGATTCACTCACTAGGACCCAGCTTCACTCACTAGGATTTCGTCCACCTTGCTTCACTCGCCAGGATTTCTTTACCTAGCTTCACCCACTAGGATTTTTTCCACCTAGCTTCACTCACTAGGGCCCAACTTTACTCACCAGGATTTCTTTACTAGTTATATTGATCCTAACTAGACTTCTTTCTTCCAACCTTCAAGTAAGTATACTCTCTTTCTACCAAACCTCAAGTCTAGATTGGTTCAGTCCTTGGTCTATCTGACCGGATATATGTTTACTCACTCTGCCAAACATCAGTCCTGTTTATCTTATCCCTTGGTCAAACTGACCAACCCTGGGTTCTATTCACTTTGCCAAACATCAAATCCTGTTTAACTTATCCCTTTGTCAAACTGATCAAACCTAGGTTTACCCTACCAAACATCAGATCTTGTTTGGTTTAACCCTTGATCACTTTGACTAGACCTTAGTATATTGTCACTGCCAAACATCAGGTCCTATTTGCCTTACCCTTTGTCAAACTGATTAAACCTAGGTTTATCCTACCAAACATCAGGTCCTGTTTGGCTTATCCCTTGATTACTTTGACTAGACCTTAGTATATTGTCACTATTAAACATTAGGTCCTATTTATCTTACCCTTTATCAAACTGATCAAACCTACGTTTATCCTATCAAACATCAAGTCCTGTTTAACTTAACCCTTGATCATTTTGACCAGACCTTAGTATATTGTCAAACATCGAAACACTAGAGGTTAATTGTTCATGACTGATGCTCTTTGCACCAACATATATTGCTTCCTATTTTCATGATAAATAGTACCAAAATCATAGAACTTATTTCTAGCATGTTTTTTTAGCATGATATAAAGGAATACCATTAACTAATAGTACCTTAGATTTTCTCTTAGAAGTTTCCCCTTAACTTGAGGTTCGTCCTTTATTCTTGGTCGGATTCGTTACCCTTGGACATTGATTCTGATAATGTTTTCATTGATTGCATGAGAAATATACAATATGCTCCTTACCTTTTCGTATCATGGGGAAGACCTCTTTTGACTTCTCTGTCACTTTGGGTGTCATTTTAGTCATCTTCTTGATTAATTTTGGACACTTGCTCTTGTAGTGCCCATTCTCCCTACACTTAAAGCATATGATATATTTTTAATTTTTTATAAATTGAAATTGGTATATCTTCATGATTTGTAGAGGTGGCACATGCTCCTTCATTGATTTCAGATGTAGACACTTCTTCTTATTCCAGTGTCAATGAACTAAGCTCCTCCTCGATCATTAAGATGGATGCCTCTTTGATTTCATCCTCAAATGTTGAGCATCTCTCAATCTCTGAATCCTCAAGTTCTTGATCCAATAAGTCTCTCTCTTTGGATTTGCTTTCAATTGTTGTTAAGGTTGGATTTCTTAGCACTTGGCCAATTTACACCATAACTCTTTGGCATCTTTGTGTTCACCTATCTTACACAAAATATTGTTAAGCAATAATAACTAAAATTTTGATTACCTTATCATTTGCCTTGAATATCTTGACTTGCTCTTCGGTTCATTTGCTTTTTGGAGAGATTCTCCCTTTTTGTCTTTGGGAGCATTAAATCCTTCAATTAGAGAAAATCATTGCTCTATGTCCATCATGAAGAAATTTTTGACCCTTCATTTCCAAAAATCAAAGCTTCCCGGTCCAAAAGGTGGAGGTGATCGAATGTCATATCTGAATCCATCTTGGTAGTCCATTTTGAAGTTGAACTCGCTTAAAGATGAGTCGTTTAACATGTTGAAATTTAGGTGTTCAACTTCTTCTTTTTTCTTTAGCTCTTTGCTCTTTCTGGCGATTAGTCCAATGAAGAGCGACCTCACTCAGATACCACTTATTAGGACATGTATGAGCTAGAGACCAAGGGTGAATAGCTTTGCTTCGCTTCTTTGATGATGATTTGCAGCAGAAACTTTGAAGCAAAACTCTCATTCTCAACACCTTCAATTTGATTTGGTATCCACATCCTTGAGATGACTAATCCAAGGGTCCACTCCTCACACTCATAGCTCTATTATGAATGCCTTTTTCTCAAAACAATTTCAGAGGTGGAGAACCCTCTTACAAACTTAAACACAAGAAATACAATTAAGAAATGCAAACTAGGTTACAAAGGAAATCGAAAATGACTTTACAACATAAACTTTGCTTTGTTTGTTCTTTTCTTGCTTTAGATATCCTTTTGATGCTTATAAAGTGTAGCAACACTTGTCAGCAAAACCTCAAGAACTGACATCTTCAATTGTATATGCAAACTCCTTTTCTAGGGTTATTTCGACGCCTCCTAATCGATTAGGCTTACCCTTAATCGATTACCACATCAGCTCGATAGTTCAAAACTTACAGAATAACTCTTTTTGGTCTGACCAATCGATTTGTGTGTCATACCAATGGTTACCCGCTCCAATCTATTAAGCCAATCAATTCTGAAGCTTCGATTTGTGAGAGAAAGGTTGGGGCAATCGATTAAGGCTAAGCCCAATCAATTCAACACCTTTCTATGATCATGAAATCACACTGTCAATCGATTAGCCCAATTGATTGACTTAGCCTTAATGATTTACCCAATCAATTAAGAAACTTTCTATTTGTGAGAGAAACACAGCCTAATATATTGACATTGTCAAAATTGATTGGGCAATTGATTTTGGCACCGTCTGTGGTCTCGCGAAAACTCTCAATCGACTACTTTAGGCCTAATCGATTACCCTAATCGATTACCCAACCCTTAACTTTGAACCTGAGTTTAGGGTCCCTTTGCCCAACCCTCAATTCACCCGTAACTAATTGGGACTTCTTTTGCCTAACATCTAATCACCATTGACTTGCTAGGGTTTCTTCACCAAGTGTTCAGTCAACCTTTGGCCAACTTGAAATTTTCATCTCGTGCCAACTTTCTGTTGGGCTTTCGATC
>JAGFNQ010000889.1:313893-332237 GCA_024364735.1 Boesenbergia rotunda | reverse complement strand
CTACCAGAGCACTCAGATCAGGAGGAAGATGGAAGCTCTTGGGAAGATCAGGAGGTTTCAAATGAGGCTGATTTGTCTAAGTCTTTTGAGGTGGAGGAAGAATCTGATGATGCAGAGGTAGAGCAGCTACAAAGAAATTTTTGTTCATCATTCTCAATTAGTCCAAGCATGAGGAAAAGGCTCGGAGTTACCAATATACAAGTGATGCATAAAAAAACCAACAGGAGCAAATCAATTGTGCAAGGAAATAAGTTTCTTAAAGAGGATGAGACTGTAAAAGCTTTCGCTAGGCCAGAAAATTCAGAAACCAGGGAAACTGTACAAGTTCAAGATACATTGTTAGATACACTAAATAAAAAGAAGGGGAAGAAGGCTCTTATTCCCAATAATGTGCCAATTGGTGGCCGAAGAGAGACTAGAAGCAAAGTGCAAGCACAAAGGTTTGCCTCCTCCTCAATTTTTTAATGTCTGGAATTATTTGGAACATAAGAGGGATAGATAATAAGGCATCCCTGCGTAGAGTGCTTTTTCTGAAGAAAATTTATCATCTCAATTTTGTGGGAATTCTAGAACCCTTTATTGAATTAGATGAAGCTTTCATTACTAGAAAGCTGGGCTTTGAAACAGCCATATCCAATTGTTCTAGAAAAATTTGGTTTTTGTTTGATTCTAATATTGTGTGCAGGATTTTATTAGATCATGAGCAGTTTCTACATCTAGAAATAAGCTCTCAAGTTTTTCCTATTAGTATGATAATTATGGTGGTATATGCTAAATGTACTCAGCTGGAGAGATCCTTTCTTTGGGAGAAACTTTTAGATATCAGACCAAATAATGATGCTTTTTTGGCTAGTAGGAGAAGACTTTAATGTGGTCTCTAATCCTAGTGAATGTTCTAAAGGCTTTGTCTCTAGATTGGGACCAATAAATGATTTCAATGAGTTTCTTATGTTATCTGGATTGCTGGATTGTGGCTATGTGGGTGACAAGTTTACATGGACAAATGGAAAAATCTGGAAGCGGTTGGATAGAATGCTTATTTCACCTTCTTGGCACATTCATGAGTTCTCGGTACGGGTAGAGCACTTGAGTAGAGTACCTTCGAATCATTGTCCCTTACTGATTACTTTCCCTAGGTTCACAAAGCCGGCTGCATCTTTTCGGTTTCAGAATATGTGGATCAAGCATCATAATTTTTTGCAAATGGTTAAGTTAAACTAGATGCTGCCAATTTCGGTTTCTGGACTGCCCAAACTGCAATATAAACTGAAAAGGCTAAAATCACATCTGAAATGGTGGAATTGGGAAGTATTTGGAAATATACATGATAATATTAAGAAAGCAGAGGAGCTTTTTGCAGTTGCAGAAAGGAATTTTGACTTAGACCCTACGGAAACAAACAGGCTGAACAGGGCAAAACAACAAGCAATACTCTTTCAAACTCTCAATATGGAAGAGACCTTTTGGAGACAAAGGGTTGCGACCAAATAGGCAGTTGAAGGTGAAAGAAATACAAAGTTTTTTCATAGCCTACTGCAGAAAAGAAGAATGACAAGCAAGATTTTTCGAATATGGGAGGAGGGTGTATGTTTAGACAAGCCAGAGGAAATTAATGCTTCAACTGCGGGTTTCTTTGAGAAGCTGCTGACTGGAGAAGAATTCAATTGTGACTCGGTAAGTTTTGATTGCATTCCAACTCTTATAACTGCTGATGAAAATTCTAATCTTACAACATTGCCGACTTTGGATGAGATTAAACAAATCATATGGGGGATGGGAAGAGACAGTGCGGCTGGTCCAGATGGCTTTTCTGCTAAATTTTATATGGCCTGCTGGGAAATCATAAAGGAAGATGTGCATGAGGCAGTTTTGGATTTTTTTTCATGGCAATTCAATGCCAAAAGGGATGGCGGCCACCACTATAGTGTTGATTCCCAAGGTAGACAATGCACAACAGTGGAAAGACTTCATACCTATTAGTTTGTGCAATGTCTCTAATAAAATTATCTCTAAACTAATTTCTGCAAGGCTGGGACAGATTATGGAAAAACTGATTTCCCCCTCTCAAAGTGGATTTGTAGCATGAAGATTAATTTCAGATAACATCTTATTGGCCCAAGAACTTAATCACAAGTTGAACTATCATGTTAGGGGTGACAACTTGATTTTAAAGTTGGATATGACCAAAGCATTTGATAGAGTGCAATGGAGTTTTTTGTTCAAAGTTATGGAGGCTTTCGATTTTTCTGATCCTTTTATAGGATTGATCCGGCGTTGCATCACTGAATGTTGGTTTTCTATTAAAGTGAATGGTCATTTAGCTGGTTTCTTTCATTCAAAGCGAGGACTAAGGCAAGGTAACTCTCTATCCCCTCTTTTATTTATAATTGCTGCTGAATTTCTATCTAGAGGTTTGGATAAACTTTTTTGCACCTGTACTCGCTTAAAGAAGGGGTCCATATAGCATATTTCATTTCAGGATGTGATGCTAAGATATCACACCTAGCATATGCGGATGATATTATGATTGTAATGAATGGGGTTGTCAACAATGTCAAACGAGTAAAGCAATTTCTAGATGCATATGAGATCTGTTCTGGACAATCTGTTAATGCTGGTAAAAATCTTTTTTTCCTGCAAAGAGCATCAATAGCGCCCGGAAAAACCAAATTGCAACAATTACTGGTTTCATGGAAGGCTCTCCTCCTATCACATATTTAGGGGTCCCTATTGCGGCTGGAAATAAAAAGTCAAGTTATTTCCAACCATTAATTGAGAAGGCGCGCAAAAAACTTCTTGGTTGGAATAATGTGGTGGTCGCTTGACACTTATACAAAGTGTGCTATCTTCAGTTCCTCTATACATTCTACAAGTTCTTCTACCACCTTTATCAGTTCTCTATCAATTGGAAATAATTTTTACAAATTTCTTTTGGGGGACATCATATTCAAATAGAAAGATTCATTAGGTGGCCTGGGTAGAAGCTTGTAAGCCGAAATCAGAAGGAGGTCTGGGTTTAAGAAAGTTATTTGATATTGCAACAGCAAATGTCATGAAGCTTTGGTTTAGATTTAGAGAGCAAAAGACTCCTTGAGCAATTTTTTTAAGAAAAATGTATTGTGGAATGAAATCGCCAAGTGTAGTTGACGGACCCGAGATATGTGTCACGAATGTGGGTCTCAAATTTAAATGTATATGAATGCTGGAAACTCTTTTTGCAATCAAGAATAAAAGCGTAGTAAAGGGGCCACAGGTCGTATTTTTCCTAGGGACTAGTTGAGAGTTTGTTTGATTCTAGCTCGTGTTTATGTGTCATTTGTGAATTTCGGATTTCGAATGTGAATTGGAATTGGGTTCAAATAGGAATGGAAATGCAAAGAAAGTAGAGGAAACTTAGCTAATAAGCTAAACAAAGTGATGGCAATTAATAAGCTTGACCAAATGAGGCTTTGACCAATTAAGGCAACTTGCAACCTTTAGAATTCAACTGATACAAACTGGAATAGCACACCACTCCTTGTAATCGACTTCAGGATTTATCAATCAATCAAAACTGAATGTTAAGCAAGCAGGCTTAAGTCAAATGCTATCTATAAAATTCAGCAATCAACTTTAGACAGATACAACACCAGTTAGCTACGAAATCAGGAAGCAAACAAATACAACAAGTTATTATGCAGAAAAGGAAACTGCTGTGCCTAAAGTGATACTAACTGCAGGAATGAAGCTGATCAAGTCAAATTGAAACTAACCAGTTCACTTGGAAGTCAACACTCTTAGTGAAATGCTTTGGATGACTGAAAGGAAAAATTCAGATTTGGGAACAGCTATTCAGATATGAGTCCGGATGCAAAATTAAGATGCAAAGCAAGCAAAATTCTGGTGCAATAGCACACCAAAAACTATGCTTAGCTTCAAGAATTGAGTCTCGAAATGAGCTGAATGCTAAACAATTTGTTATTAAGTAAGAAAACTGAAACACAATTCAGCTATGATAAGTTGATGCGCAAGAAACAAGCTGATACAAAGTTCAGAGGTAGCAAGCTGCAGTTTGGAGTTTCTCCTTGATGCAAAAAGCAGGTCTACAACTGGTGTGAAACCAAGAAAACAAGAAACATCAAACCGATTGCAAATTTCAGAAACAAAGGAATGCAGAAACAGAAATTCGGAACCCAGCTGATGTGCAGAAACATTTGATGCAGAGATGAAATCTGAAAACTTCATACATTGGATGCAGACTTCACTAACTGATTAAATGCAAAAGCTAATGGATGCAAGCTGAATTTGAGCACAAGGTGCACTAAAAGGTATATTAATTTGGACTCAAATTAGTGCTGAGACTGACTTGAGTCTCTTGCAGAAATGCAGCTAACAAAACTGCGCAGTAATAAAACTGTAACTATCGACTTGTAGAAATACATTCAGACTTCCAAAAACTAAACACAGGGATGCAGCAACAATTTAATTGCAAAGGCTGAATGAGTGAGCTGAGTTCGATTGCACTACAAATTGAGAATTGCAGAAAATTAACTGATTTGCAAAATTAGGGATACGCAAACCTGAATCCTACTGCAGAAATCGAAAACTGAAACAATGAACAACTGAATTCAGAAACTCAATAACAATTGCTATGCAAAGGAAACATTCTGCAACATAAACTCAAAAGATGAAAGCTAAGCTCAATTAACACAACAATTAAGGACATTAAGATAGAATCTGATACGCAGGAGAAGAAAAGAAGTTGGCACGCAACTAATAAAATTGAAACGCAACAATGAAACGAGAATTAAACTAAAATTACAAACTATTGTTCACTAAACAAGTTCACTAACTAACTACTTGCCGAATTAAACCTAATTAAGCAGCAAACAAATTCGGAAATGGAAACTAAGTGGCTGATACGAAAAACAAAAACAGAACAGTTTCAGAAATGAAATTACAGCTACAAACTGAAATTACAATAAGAAATCTACTCCTCAATCACTCCCTAGCTCAAATACTCCTTGGTCGTCAAGCAAGGGTGAGCCTCGAACCCGTAAGCTCAGCAAACCATTGAAAAACAGCTCTGCGATTCAAATCCAGCTCACACTCTGAACCAAACTGAAATCCAAATCGATTTCCTCAATCTGGCATTGTCCAATTGCGCGGATGGTGTGGGGATGAACCAATGCACTCCAGGGAACCCCTCTGAACTGCTCGGATGGATGAAGGATGGAGCAAAACCGAGATTGAAGCAATAAATGACAGAGCTACGGAAACCTCACAACAACTCTGTTTTGGCCAATTCGGAGCTGGAAATTCACCGAGAACCTTCCCAATAGTCTAGCAATTGATTTAATAGAAGAATTGAGGGGTCGCGCCCCTTGGATTGAAGAAAACTAGCTAAGAAAATGAAGAACACGAAGAAGAAAGTGTTGCGGCGAGGAAACGCGACAAGGAGAAGCTGCGCAGGATTTTTGATTAAATACTTAAGCATGGACGGCCCAGATTGATTTGAGAAAATCCAACGGCTGATCTTGCTCTGATTTGAGCCAAACTTTGAGGATGATGATCTGGGGTTAGGATCTACCTCGTGGTAGCTCGGATCCTCCAGATTTGCAACGGATGGTCCAGATCACCCTAATCTTTGAATGGACGATCTAGAGCCCTCCGAGCTTGATCCAACGGTTGATTTAGCTCTGATTGGAATGAAACCTTCAGATCTTGATCAGAGTGCTTGATCAACCCTAACCCTAGCTCGGATTGCTTCAGATGGTCCCGGATGGCTCAGATCTAGCCGCTTTTGAATCGGACGACCCAGATTAATCCGAAACTTGATAACTCGATCTGGGTCCTCTTCCGACTCAAGTTTGACCCAGTATGCCCTAGGTCCATGAACCTTTCATGCCTATAAAAAATATATCAAAAATTTAGTGGTCAAATAATCCAAATATGTGTAAATTTGCAATTAAGTCCAAAATAAGAGTAAGTTCTACAACCTAGGATAAAATAACAATTAAACAAGTAAAACATGGGTCAAACATAGATTTTAGCATTTAAAATAATCAACAAACTGGTACTTATCAACTCCCCCACACTTAACCTTGAGCGTCTCGCGAAACTATTAAGTAAGTATCCCTTGGATTTTCTTAAGCATAATTAGAAGCAAATGAAAAGAAATTACCTAGGGTTGTTAATTCTCAAAAATCTAAACTCTATGGATTAGTATCTTGTCCTTAAATCAATAACTTAGCCTTTTCATCCATCATGAGTCATTGAGATGAATTTAAATCACTAGCCTTTCAAGGAAAATTTTAGGTGACTCTCTTCTTAAGTTCTAAGTTGATGATGGAAGTGGAGCTCACTCAAACACACATGCTTCTTGCACTACCATAGGCTTGCTTATTATCTACTCTCCACCATTAATCATGATTAGGATTCACATCTACAAAAACAAGTGAAAACATGGAAAATGGTAAGAAATGGAGTAAAAGCCAAGAAAATGAAAAAATGGGTAAAGTGAAAGACTTGAGTGCTCAAAGATGTTTCCAATGTACTTTGCTTCTCTATACAGTTCCCTAATGATCTCAAAAGTGTTGTGAAGTCAATCTTGAACAATGACTTCGACTTGGATGAATAAAACTTTCCTTGACCTCATTTTACCAAGTTTTGTCTATGCGTGCCACTTGTTTTTCTTTTCCTCTTTTCATCATATTTTTTTTTCTCTTCTTTCTTTCTCTCTTGTCAGGTCAAAATGTAGTGATGCAAGCTGTAATTTGGATGAGAAAACTCCACTGAATTCAGGGTGCCGATACTCCAAATGTATGTGCCACCCTTGTTTTTGTTTCTATCTTCTTTACTTTTCTCTGCTTATATGGTCAGCTGTCAACTTCTATTCTTGATTTTCATTTTGCTCAATCTTGTTGTACTCATGCTCCCCAAATCCTTGTTCAGAAACTGGCTCCACTCCAACCTGCCGTGAGCTTCAAATTCATGCCCTAGGGAAACCAATTCAGCCCTTAGTTGATGCAAAATTGTTTGAGTGGCCTTTCGGAAATGGTTGAGTAGCCACTGCCCAAGCAATTTTCAAGTTGCTAACTGATTAATCCTTGATTGATCTCCTCCATTACCTTACTAGAAATCTTAGCTTTCTCTTGAATTATTCAATCAATGGAAATCTGCAATAAACATTTGAATCAAGTGGCTGTATTTGGGGAAAAACATTTCTGCACTTCTATTCAAAATCAATGATCTTCATAACTAAATGTCTAGCTCTTTCTCCCTTCCATAGCTGCATTTTCCTCTATTTAATTTCAGTAACACAATGCTTGATTAGAAGGCTCAGATTCAGTTTAGAGGTGTTACAAAATTGCTTGTATGGAACCAAATTTGATATAGTAAACACATTTCTGCCCTTGAACTTAGCATAGATTTTTGCACTTGTCAACTCCACTTTCCAATCTGATTTCTCCAATTCCTTCACAAACAATCCTTCAAGATATTCCATAAGTCGCAGCCTACTCATTTCAGCAGCTTATCCTTGATCTTCAGCTTAGTTTTTCCAGTTTTTCAGCTTGCAATGCAGTCTAGTTTCAGCTCTGCACAGATTATTTTCAGGTTTGTTTTTCAGCACTGCCTGATGAGATTTCGGCACTTAAATTCAACTACCCTGCTGCTTTTCAAATTTCTGATGGCTAGCTGGTAGATAGACTTGCTCTTAATCCTTGTCAGCAGCCCTTGAAAACCCATTTCAGTTGCAAGTTGGCACAAAACTGCCTTCATACCATCTCCTGTTTTGCTTCTTCTCTGCTGCTATTGTTCTAGATTTTTTTCTGTATTTTCCTTCTTCTGATTTTAGCAGCTATTCGGCTTCAATTCCAACTTCATCAGCCTTCAATTCAGTCTGTATTCAGCTGGAAATTAGATTCCAGCACTCGGAAGTTTTTCTTTGTTTTCAGCTTTTGTTCAGCCCTTCCGAATTCTGATTTTTCTGCAAAGAACAGCTACAATCATCTTCTAACAGGGTGGCCGAACAGCTCTATCAGCTACAAATTCAGCTGCAAATTCAGCATCCTTGCAAGTGGAGTTCTTTTGGGCACAGATTTTTCTACATTAATCTCAGATTTTCTGATTTTTGGCTTCAGATTCTAACTCCACTGCATCAGATTTTGTTAAGCTCTTTTGAAATCTGTACAGCTGCATTTAAGCTTCTTTTCAGCTTCGGTACAGCTGCAATTCAGCTTTACTGATTTTTTTTTATATGGCACAACTTTGCTTTTGCTTGTGTGCCATTTTGCTTTTCATTGAAGATTTCTTCTTCAAAACTGCTTCACTTAATTTGGCACTGCATCACTGATTTTCAACACCCAAAAATTCAGATTTAGATGGATACTAACTGTGTCTATGCCCATTGAAATCAAGTGATACCGAAACAATCTCTTCTTCTTTGAATTCCTTGCTTTTGGATTCAATCTCTTGACCACTTCTTCTCAATTTTTGTCTCAGAATTTTCTTTTGAAATGACATAGATTTTTCCATTGCTTGCCACTTAAATCTTCAAAATATGATAAGGAAGCTCCATCTCCAATTGCCTCCATCTCTTTTGCTCATTCTTGGCACATGGAATTTGCAGAAATTTTTTTTTCCGACATGAAGTGCATCCTTGATAAAAATTGATTCCAAATCACTAATCACTCCCCCACACTTAAATCTTTGTCCGTCTCGGGCAAAGTAGTATCAAGAAAAACATCCCAAGCAAACAAATCCATAGAAAAATTGGGGTTAAGATTAGGAATAAGGAAAGACAAATAGAATAGACATGATTTTTGCCAAAATTGATATGAAAAGGTAAATAAAGTGATTAGTCTCTATAGATGTGATCCAATCATTGAAATATGATTTTGAAAGAACCTAAGCAAGTTCTAGAGTACAATAACATATGTGTGTCACAAATATAAGGCTAATTCTCACTAGGTAAAAATAATTCATCTCAAGTCCTCAATTAAGAATCTAAAACCAAGTAGTACTCAAGCATCCAAGATTTCATCCATGAGCTTAAATCCTAAGTTTTGACAACCATATTTAACTTATTTTCCAAGAGATTTTAAAATGCTATGGAGATAACTTAGAGGGATACATTTATTCCTAGTCATGGAAGAAAAAGTGACAAGAGAAATAATAAGGTCTTTACAATGACTCCTATGCATTCTACGCTACTCATGCATTTATTAGTAAGGACTCAATTCAAAGGAAAATTCTAATTCTAGAAAGCATGAAAATGAAAAATGAAATAAAAGAAAATACAAGAAAGAACAATCTCCCCTTTATTTCTGGTGGACGGAGTCTGTCAAGCAGTAGCCTCCATCGTGGTAGTGGAGGAACATGGGTGGCTGAGAGATTTGGGACTCCCCCACACTTGAACTTTGCAGAAAATTGCTCTGGTGGCCTAAGGCGATTCAGGTTCAAGATCCATTGAAGGGGTGGAGTGCTATGAATTAGAGTAAAATCAACTCCTCCTTCTTGATGCCTTTTTAAAATTCTTCCAGGGGCTGGAGTCTATTCAGATGGAGCACCCACTCCTGAAGTCTTCTAGACCTTGCAAAACAATGTAATACCTCTCTCAAGCGTGCAGGGTACAAAGGAAATAAAATAATATCAGTCTCTGCATGAAATGTATTCAAAACTGCATCATATTCAATTAAATCAATTTGTGGTGCCTCAATAAATTTTTCACAATTATTTTCTACAAAATCTGCATCCAGGAACTCATCACAAATAAAGAAATCAATTTTTGGCACTTCAATAGAAATATCACAATTATTTTCCATCAAGAATGTATCAAGCAATGTATCACAACCAATAAAATCAATTTTAGGTGCCTCAATGAATTCTTCAAAATTATTTTCAGCATAAGATATATCAAGAGACTCATCACAATAATCAACATCAAGTCTAGGCACCTCTAAAAATTTTTCACATTCAGCATTTTCGTGATATGTATCACCACATGCTTCAAATTCAACAAATTTAACACTAGGTACCTCTAGGGATTTTTCACAATCATTTTCTACATGAGATGCATCCCTAAGTATATCACAAACAATAAAATCAATTTGAGATATCTCATTACAATTTTCAGAAAAATTAGGAGGAAAATTTACCTGATCGTGCTGAAAAATACCTGGAGATTCTACAAGAGTAGATGTATCCGTGTTCTCCTCCTGGTCAAGTATATGCTCCACTTCAGGCTCAAGTTTTGGTGAACACTCAACTAAAACAGGTGATCTTTGGGTTCTTGCTTCCACCCTGCAAGTCCTTATACTTTCTGGTAATTGTGGTGGTCCCTGGGGCTTAGTGCAATCCCCTACACCTATGGAATCATCTCCTATGTACGTTCCCTCAACCATTCCTGTATCAACCAAATTAGAAAAATTAGGATCATTAACAACTAAATCATCACAAGATAAAAGTATAGAATGATCCTGTAAAGTTTCAGAATTGAATTCAAAACTATCACAAGTCCTGCTATCAATCTCCTCCAATGCCTCTAAATCAGTAGGAATGGGTGATTCTTGGGGCTTAGTGCAATCCCCTACACCTGTAGATTCATCTGATTGTCCTGATCTTTGGGCTTTTATCTGATTCCATTGATCAACCAATTTTGCAAGGCGTTGTTGTTGTTGTAAATTTTGCTGTTGTTGTTCTTGTTGTTGTTGTTGAAAATTTTGCTGTTGTTGTAGGACTTGTTGACACATCTCCATCATCCTTTGGTGTAGAGCCTCATCCCAATCAGAATCATCAAAACCTCCTTGATTAAACTGCTGAAAATTTGATTCATAATTAGGTGGAGATTGCTGAAAATTCTGGTTTTGTTGCTGAAAATTCTGATTAATGGGCTGTGAGGGCTGGAAAAATGGTTGGTTTTGAGGTGGAAATGGTTGAAACGATTGACAATCTTGCTGCCCTTGTTGATATGGCTGGAATTGAGGTTGAAATTGATTATTTCCATGCTGAAAACTTGCAAAAGGCTGCTGGAAATTTTGGTTAAAGTGCTGAAATTGTTGGAATTGTTATGGTGGCTGGAATTGTTGTAGTTGCTGAAATTTAGGCTGACAAAACTGATTTGGTTGCTCAAAAATTGAAAATTGGGGCTGCCCATTCTGAATTTGTTGGAAATTTGAGTAGGGCTGTTGGAAATCTTGCTGTGGTGGCTGCTGAAATTGCTGGAAAGGCTGAAAGTCTGAATAGGGCTGCTGCAATTGGTTGAGAGGCTGACATTGAAGCTGCCCTTGTTGGAATTGATAGTTTGGTTGCTGAAAATTTGAATAGGATTGCTGAAACATTTTGATCTCGCAGCCCTGTCACAAAATAAACAAGAAAAATGGCAGCAATCGTATACAAAAGATAAAACAACAAAAAATAGAATAAAATGATATACCCATAAGCATACAAGCAAAAATCAAACAAATCAACTAGTTGTTTCCCCGGCAACGGCGCCAAAAATTTGACGGACCCGAGATATGTGTCACGAATGTGGGTCTCAAATTTAAATGTATATGAATGCTGGAAACCCTTTTTGCAATCAAGAACAAAAGCGTAGTAAAGAGGCCACAGGTCGTATTTTTCCTAGGGACTAGTTGAGAGTTTGTTTGATTCTAGCTCGTGTTTATGTGTCGTTTGTGAATTTCGGATTTCGAATGTGAATTGGAATTGGGTTCAAATAGGAATGGAAATGCAAAGAAAGTAGAGGAAACTTAGCTAATAAGCTAAACAATATGATGACAATTAATAAGCTTGACCAAATGAGGCTTTGACCAATTAAGGCAACTTGCAACCTTTAGAATTCAACTGATACAAACTGGAATAGCACACCACTCCTTGTAATCGACTTCAGGATTTATCAATCAATCAAAACTGAATGTTAAGCAAGCAGGCTTAAGTCAAATGCTATCTATAAAATTCAGCAATCAACTTTAGACAGATACAACACCAGTTAGCTACGAAATCAGGAAGCAAACAAATGCAACAAGTTATTATGCAGAAAAGGAAACTGCTGTGCCTAAAGTGATACTAACTGCAGGAATGAAGCTGATCAAGTCAAATTGAAACTAACCAGTTCACTTGGAAGTCAACACTCTTAGTGAAATGCTTTGGATGAATGAAAGGAAAAATTCAGATTTGGGAACAGCTATTCAGATATGAGTCCGGATGCAAAATTAAGATGCAAAGCAAGCAAAATTCTGGTGCAATAGCACACCAAAAACTATGCTTAGCTTCAAGAATTGAGTCTCGAAATGAGCTGAATGCTAAACAATTTGTTATTAAGTAAGAAAACTGAAACACAATTCAGCTATGATAAGCTGATGCGCAAGAAACAAGCTGATACAAAGTTCAGAGGTAGCAAGCTGCAGTTTGGAGTTTCTCCTTGATGCAAAAAGCAGGTCTACAACTGGTGTGAAACCAAGAAAACAAGAAACATCAAACCGATTGCAAATTTCAGAAACAAAGGAATGCAGAAACAGAAATTCGGAACCCAGCTGATGTGCAGAAACATTTGATGCAGAGATGAAATTTGAAAACTTCATACATTGGATGCAGACTTCACTAACTGATTAAATGCAAAAGCTAATGGATGCAAGCTGAATTTGAGCACAAGGTGCACTAAAAGGTATATTAATTTGGACTCAAATTAGTGCTGAGACTGACTTGAGTCTCTTGCAGAAATGCAGCTAACAAAACTGCGCAGTAATAAAATTGCAACTATCGACTTGTAGAAATACATTCAGACTTCCAAAAACTAAACACAGGGATGCAGCAACAATTTAATTGCAAAGGCTGAATGAGTGAGCTGAGTTCGATTGCACTACAAATTGAGAATTGCAGAAAATTAACTGATTTGCAAAATTAGGGATACGCAAACCTGAATCCTACTGCAGAAATCGAAAACTGAAACAATGAACAACTGAATTCAGAAACTCAATAACAATTGCTATGCAAAGGAAACATTCTGCAACATAAACTCAAAAGATGAAAGCTAAGCTCAATTAACACAACAATTAAGGACATTAAGATAGAATCTGATACGCAGGAGAAGAAAAGAAGTTGGCACGCAACTAATAAAACTGAAACGCAACAATGAAACGAGAATTAAACTAAAATTACAAACTATTGTTCACTAAACAAGTTCACTAACTAACTACTTGCCGAATTAAACCTAATTAAGCAGCAAACAAATTCGGAAATGGAAACTAAGTGGCTGATACGAAAAACAAAAACAGAACAGTTTCAGAAATGAAATTACAGCTACAAACTGAAATTACAATAAGAAATCTACTCCTCAATCACTCCCTAGCTCAAATACTCCTTGGTCGTCAAGCAAGGGTGAGCCTCGAACCCGTAAGCTCAGCAAACCATTGAAAAACAGCTCTGCGATTCAAATTCAGCTCACACTCTGAACCAAACTGAAATCCAAATCGATTTCCTCAATCTGGAATTGTCCAATTGCGCGGATGGTGTGGGGATGAACCAATGCACTCCAGGGAACCCCTCTGAACTGCTCGGATGGATGAAGGATGGAGCAAAACCGAGATTGAAGCAATAAATGACAGAGCTACGGAAACCTCACAACAACTCTGTTTTGGCCAATTCGGAGCTGGAAATTCACCGAGAACCTTCCCAATAGTCTAGCAATTGATCTAGTAGAAGAATTGAGGGGTCGCGCCCCTTGGATTGAAGAAAACTAGCTAAGAAAATGAAGAACACGAAGAAGAAAGTGTTGCGGCGAGGAAACGCGACAAGGAGAAGCTGCGCAGGATTTTTGATTAAATACTTAAGCATGGACGACCCAGATTGATTTGAGAAAATCCAACGGCTGATCTTGCTCTGATTTGAGCCAAACTTTGAGGATGTTGATCTGGGGTCAGGATCTGCCTCGTGGTAGCTCGGATCCTCCAGATTTGCAACGGATGGTCCAGATCACCCTAATCTTTGAATGGACGATCTAGAGCCCTCCGAGCTTGATCCAATGGTTGATTTAGCTCTGATTGGAATGAAACCTTCAGATCTTGATCAGAGTGCTTGATCAACCCTAACCCTAGCTCGGATTGCTTCAGATGGTCCCGGATGGCTCAGATCTAGCCGCTTTTGAATCGGACGGCCCAGATTAATCCGAAACTTGATAACTCGATCTGGGTCCTCTTCCGACTCAAATTTGACCCAGTATGCCCTAGGTCCATGAACCTTTCATGCCTACAAAAAATATATCAAAAATTTAGTGGCCAAATAATCCAAATATGTTTAAATTTGCAATTAAGTCCAAAATAAGAGTAAGTTCTACAACCTAGGGTAAAATCACAATTAAACAAGTAAAACATGGGTCAAACATGGATTTTAGCAATTAAAATAATCAACAAACTGGTACTTATCAGTAGTCTCAGTAAATTGGAAATGTTCCCCTTTCTAGCACAGGTTGATCAGAATTCACTGTTTAGCAAAGAAAATATTGGCTTGATCATTGGGCAAGGAGAGCTTAGTTTTTGGTATGATACTTGGTTGGACCATGGCCCTTTATATCAAAATCTTACGGTGGTAGGAAATCCAAATTGCAAAGTTACAGAATTCATTGATGTTCAGGGATGGAAAGTAAACAAACTGCAGGAGGTAGTCCCGGCCAGAATTATGGAGGAAATCTTAGAGGTTGCGGTGCCTGGTATGGAGGAAAATTCAATCCATGCAGGGGTCCTTTCTAATACCTCGGACAGTATTGTTTGGAAGCCTGCATGGAATGGTAAATTCTCTTTAAAATCTACTTGGAATTGTGTTAAAAATGCTCATCCAATAACTTCGATTTGGGGTGCCTGCTGGAGTAAGTTGTTATATGCGAGTACTTCAGTGTTTATATAGCAGTTTTTGAGGAAGCGCTTACCAGTGGATGATATCTTACAAGGGAGAGGAGTTCACCTAGCCTCAAAATGTCTTTGTTGTGAATTGTTGGAGACTTGGTATGCTACAAGACGCCCTTTGATATGCTACTAGACGCCCTTTGATATGTTGTAACACAATTCTAAGATGAATTTAAATAATTTTATTTTTTTTAGTAGTTTGCATCTATATAAGATAATGTCAAAATTGTATCATTCTAAATACAATCACAAGATGAAAGTTAAGTATATAGTTGTCTTATTTTCTTCATCTCCTTAATCTTTCCACCTTCAATTGGCCACAGGCACCAAATATCGAAACATCAACACGATTCGATCAAAGATTGAAACTCCAACACGCTTGAGATTGTAAAACATTGCATTAAACAAAAGGTCAAACCCTAACCTATGACATTCGAGGTTATTTTGGCCAAAGTGTGAAACCAGATGGCTCAAACTCTCTCTCTATTTACGTTCCAATGTGAAACTCTCCCTCTTGTTATTATGATCCCTTAAATAGGTACAAGCACACTCATTATACTCATTGTACATCTCACCTATACTATCATATGCTAAGGAACACACAAACTTCAAGGCGCAACGGCAGATAAATAAGTCAAAAGTGTGAGCATTATGGGTTTTCCAAGGTATCACCACAGGACATGAAGTCATCTCCTGGTTGGATGGATCATCTAACTCAATGAATGTGCACTGATCCTGCCCTATATTTTACACGATACGGGCAGCCAACGTGGCGAACGACCTGACCAGCTTCAGGGTCCACGTCATTATACGAGCAGCCGACTCAACTGACATTCTGACCGGGCCCCAGGGTCTTCGCCAGCCGGTCGGACTAAAGGCGGCCGGTTAGAATAAATACAGCGGTTCATCCGGCCGGTCAAACCCGGTCGACCCCAGTAAGGCTTACACGCCTCGATCAGCCGAGTGCATCCGCCCGGCAGTCCTTTATGCTCGTGCCTGATACCCATCTGGCCGAGCCGTCCGGATGTCCGCTCGGACACTCTCGCGGAATCACCCTGGGATAACGACAAATATACCTGCACCAGCTGCAGGTAACAGGCTGTCACCCCTCGTACGAACGGACACTCTCTGACAGGCGCCGACTTACAGAAACCTGTCTTTGTCCTCACATGAGACAAATAGTATACGACAAAGAAAGATGGTTACAGTCGACATAACCATACCATATCTTCTGACCCTGTCAGAAGATCCTGACACAGGCCATACTCATACCGACATCACCATACCATATCTTCTGACCCTGTCAGAAGATCCTGACACAGGCCATGCTTGGTCCTTTTCCCCCGGCTATATAAGCCACTCCACTCCTCATTATCGAGGAGGCATACATACACACGCGAAGCCTCTCATTTTTCCAGTGCTCCATTATTTCTATTGTTCCTCGGAGTACTGACTTGACCGTCGGAGTGCCTTGCCGGGACGTCTCCCGGCTAGGTTGCTAACGGTCATCTTCCTCAGCAGGTTCACCTCCAGTCGGTTGGCCCTGCACCAGGTGACATCCCTTCCCAGTCGGCCGGAGGACATCCCCACGACGCTGCCATTCTGCGTGAGGACGCCCCGTCAGCATCTACTTCACGCATCATTACACCGTCATTCCGGTTGCGGCTCCACTACGCTCGGCGACAGGATCAAATTTGGCGCTAGAAGGAGGGCTTTCTGCCTGATCGAGAGCGAAGAATGGAAAACCCCAATCCACTGACGGTTACTCTTTCGCCAGAAGAATATGAAATGCTGATGGCTGTCCGGACGCAGAAGGCACAACAATCGCATCCGCCAACCGGTAGTCAAGGGGCCCGGCCCCCTGGGCCCTCTGTACGGGGAAATTCAGAAGGTATGGCTGCTCAGCCCGATCCCCGCGCTCCTAATTTTCCCCGAGCACTTTTCCGGAACGAGGCCCACTCAGCCCCGACCGAAGCTTCGGCGTCCAGCCTGGCGCACCAAACACGCCCAGATAAAGGGAAAGGGTTAGCTGACCCCGCCGCGGCTTGTCCGACTCGCAGCCCTTTCTCCTCACAAATTCTTGGGGATCCCGTTCCCAAGAATCTACGATTCCAACCGAGCCAGAAAGACGCAGGTGCGCCGACTGGAAATTCACCAAGTCGGAGTTAGCACCTCTCAAGCTCAAGGGCCCCAAATCAGCTGGGGGCCGCAGGATTTGCAAGGATTGGAGGTGCCGCACGATGACCCGTTGGTCATCACGGCTGTCATCGCCAACTACGAAGTCCACCGCACCATTGTGGACACCGGCAGCTCGGTAAACATTTTATATAAGCGAGCTTTTGATCAACTACAAATTGAATTATCGCAGCTAGAGTTGGTGGCTACTCCCCTGTTCGGATTTACGGGGAACGAAGTGCAGCCGATCGGACAGATACGGCTGGCTGTCTCACTTGGAGAGGAGCCACTCAAGAGAACCCGGTGGACCACGTTTCTGATCGTGGATGCCCCTGCGGCCTACAACGCCATCCTCGGTCGACCGGCACTCAACGAGTTCAGAGCGGTAGTCTCCACCTACTACCTCAAGGTAAAGTTTCCGGTCGGTGACAGAGTCGGCGAGGTGAAGGGCAACCAGACCGTGGCCCGGCGCTGCTATGCTGATGATGTCCGCTCGAGAGGTCAAAAGGCTAGGCGGGCAGGTGGCAGCTGCAACATGGTGCAAGCCTCCCCTTGGGCAGAATTGCGGGAAGACAAAGAGGAGGTACAACTTTTGCCCGGTAAGGAAGATGCCAAAATACAAATTGCTGCAGGACTTCCCGAGGAGCTGAAACAATCCCTCATCGACTCCCTCGCCCGGAATCAAGACGTATTTGCCTGGTCACCAAAAGACTTGAAGGGAGTCCGACCGGAAGTCGCAGAACACCAGCTCCATGTTTACCCGGCTGCGCGGCCGGTCAAGCAACGGAAAAGTGATCGCAGCGCCGCGCAGAATCAAGTCATCCGGGCGGAAGTAGAAAGACTGCTGGAAGCAGGACACGTCTGGGAAGTTCAGTTCCCGGCCTGGCTGGCGAATGTGGTGCTGGTGTCCAAACCAAATGACAAGTGGCGGGTGTGCATTGATTTCCGAGATCTCAATCGTGCATGCCCGAAAGATTGCTACCCACTTCCACGGATCGATCAACTGGTCGACTCGACGGCCGGCAGCGAGTTCATATCAATGCTGGATGCGTACCAGGGGTACCACCAAGTCCCGCTGGCTGTGGAAGACCAAGAGAAAGTTAGCTTCGTCACGGCTGACGGCACCTACTGCTACACGTCATGCCGTTTGGCCTCAAGAATGCGGGCGCCACCTACCAGAGAATGATGAACAAAGTGTTCCGGTCGCAGATGGGACGCAACGTCGAAGTATACGTCGACGATATTCTGATCAAGACCGCCCGGGCGCAAGAATTAATCCCCGACATTGAG
>JAGFNQ010000889.1:272287-310381 GCA_024364735.1 Boesenbergia rotunda | reverse complement strand
AGAAGCCTTCACCAGCTTGTCTAGCTCCGCCTTCATGGTTTGGACCTCGGCAGTCTTCTTGGCGAGGTCCGATCGGTACGGCGCTGCTTATCCAGAGCCTTCTTCCTCTCTTGCTCAAGGGTCTCGTGTAAGGAGGAAGACCTGACATACGCCCGCTCGGCTGCCTCCGCTCGGGTGACTTCATCCGTCAGTCGCGCCTCGGCGGAACGGAGTTTCTCCTTAAGCTCCAGTATCTCCGAGCGGAGAATATCGGTTCCCTCCTCCCCGACCGGTAAGTTCGCATGCGCCTGACGGAGCTCCAACTCCTCGAGCCGCCTCTCGGCCGCTCGGCGTCCCCTGGCGTTGATGACCAAGGTATGGGCGATGCTCGAGCAGGAGGCCCACAACTACAATATGAATGTTAGAAAAGAAGCAAGGTATTTAAGTATTGAAGCATCAGACTTACATGCGTAGCGTCCTGCATGAATTGGTCGGCCAGTCGGATCGGGGGTCTGGAAGTCCCTTCCTTCATACCCTGCTCCCAGCATTCTGCCAATTCCCCATAAAGGGTAAGTCGCTGATGGACTTCACAAAGCGCCCGCTCGGTCAATCGAAGGAAGATATACGCCCATAGCAAGGCGTCCGGGAAGATTTTTCCCCCGAGCGCGACGAGCCGGGTACGTCAGCAGGCCGGCTAGCGCTAGCCGGGCTGGCAGCGGCCTCTGTAGGGCAGGAGCGAGAACCCGACGCAGGATTCCTCGGGCGCTTTTGCAAAGGTTCCGGGTCAGGAGAATCAGGAAGAGGAGGGGGCAGCCTCTGTCGGCTCCTCAATACGGGATAGAAGCGCTAGCCTTCCGCTTGGAAGGCTGGGACTTCTCCATGGAAGAGGAACCTTCTGCTTACCGGAGGATTTTGCGGGGGCAGGAGGTTTCGACGAGCCGACCGGCTCCGCAGAACTGATCGCCGCTTGTGGGGCAGACGGAGCCGGGAGGATGGTCTCCGCGTTCTCAGGAATCGTATATAGGTCGGGCGGACCGGTCTGGCGCAGGCGCAGTTGTTCGGCCGCCCGGGCGTTTATTTCTTCGTCTGCCAGACCCATGGCCTCGTCAAGGGCCGCTTCCCACATCATCTTGGCTGCAAAATCAGAAAATAATGAGTTAGGGAGAAAGAAGTGCGAAATAAGAAATGACTTACAAAAGGCGTAGGGCAGAGCGGCAGGCACTCGGCTTAGCCCAAATATGTACAAGACGGCGTCGTTGAGTAGTTTCATGCCGTCGAAGTGGAGGCCAGCGAGTAAAGAAGTAGCCCTTACGAACAGAGGGTCGGTTTTAAAGTTTCTTAAGGGAGCTATAGGGGGCATATCTTCGATCCATCCGATCAGCCTCGAAAAGGCGCACCGCAGCCGCTGACGTCGCCTGATGCGGCGGCAGGGCGCGTCGTCGTGTCGGCCAGTCGGAAGCCGCCGCGTGGCAGAAAGAATTACGCGCATTAATGGCTATTAAAAACTCATAATCATGGGGATAAATCGCATCCCGGTCGGCAAACCAGCGCGCGCCACGTGTCTTGGTTCATTAAAGCGGAGATGATGCCGTTATGGCGCAGGTCGCATCGGGCCTATCACATCACCCCATTCGACTTAGAATGTCCCTTCTCCATTAATTAACTGACTCGGGTTATCCCGAGAAAATCGTCTTAAGGCGCGTGACACTCCACCTTTCTTGCAACTCAAGGCAAACATTCTCCCATCTAAGCGTGTTCAACATACCTCTCATCGACCAACAACATTCGTCCGGGCGGACGCATTAACAGTTTACGAGGCCGTGGCGGCCCCCGTTCCTCCGGTCAAAATCTTCATCCGCCCGGACGTCTTCAGCATGTCAATGGCTAGTCGGGAATGCGTGGCGGCCCACGCTTCCCTATCATGCTTCGTCCAGCCGGACGGCCTCGTTGAAAAAGAAGGGTGCGTGGCGGCCCACGCCCCTCTTGACTAACGATCTTCTTCCGCCCAGACAGGGCAAACATACTCAGCACCAGCTGTTGAGCATCGTGGTAAGCCGGCCGGATATTGAAAGGGCAGACAACGCCCGGTCGCAGGATGGTTGTACACACTTGTAGTCCAGTCAGTCGGACTGATCGCCTCCTTCGACTAGACTCGAGGGGAAGGCTATTGATCCTGCCCTATATTTTGCACGATACGGGCAGCCAACGTGGCGAACGACCTGACCAGCTTCAGGGTCCACGTCATTATACGAGCAGCCGACTCAACTGACATTCTGACCGGGCCCCAGGGTCTTCGCCAGCCGGTCGGACTAAAGGCGGCCGGTTAGAATAAATACAGCGGTTCATCCGGCCGGTCAAACCCGGTCGACCCCAGTAAGGCTTACACGCCTCGATCAGCCGAGTGCATCCGCCCGGCAGTCCTTTATGCTCGTGCCTGATACCCATCTGGCCGAGCCGTCCGGATGTCCGCTCGGACACTCTCGCGGAATCACCCTGGGATAACGACAAAATATACCTGCACCAGCTGCAGGTAACAGGCTGTCACCCCTCGTACGAACGGACACTCTCTGACAGGCGCCGACTTACAGAAACCTGTCTTTGTCCTCACATGAGACAAATAGTATACGACAAAGAAAGATGGTTACAGTCGACATAACCATACCATATCTTCTGACCCTGTCAGAAGATCCTGACACAGGCCATACTCATACCGACATCACCATACCATATCTTCTGACCCTGTCAGAAGATCCTGACACAGGCCATGCTTGGTCCTTTTCCCCCGGCTATATAAGTCACTCCACTCCTCATTATCGAGGAGGCATACATACACACGCGAAGCCTCTCATTTTTCCAGTGCTCCATTATTTCTATTGTTCCTCGGAGTACTGACTTGACCGTCGGAGTGCCTTGCCGGGACGTCTCCCGGCTAGGTTGCTAACGGTCATCTTCCTCAGCAGGTTCACCTCCAGTCGGTTGGCCCTGCACCAGGTGACATCCCTTCCCAGTCGGCCGGAGGACATCCCCACGACGCTGCCATTCTGCGTGAGGACGCCCCGTCAGCATCTACTTCACGCATCATTACACCGTCATTCCGGTTGCGGCTCCACTACGCTCGGCGACAGAATCAACCTCAACAAAGAATGAGAACCCTACCTCAAATTAGAGACGTGTTGTTGTCAACAACTCAATTCGAAGTGATTGCTAGTTGTCGAATTCACCAAGTCACTGCCCAAAACTGAGGAAACAAAGGTCAAACCTAACCTTGTGTTAAACAAAAGATCAAACCTTAACCTATGACATTCAAGGGATTTTTTGGCCAAAGAGTGAAACAACATGGCTCAAAACTCTCTTTAGGTTCGAATGCAAAATTCTCCCTCTTATAATTATGATCCCTTTAATAGGTACAAACACACTCATTATGTCGCTGTACATCTCATCTATACTGTCATACACTAGGAAACACACATCAACTTCAAGGCAACACAAAATGTAAATAAGTAAAAAGATGTGAACATTATGGGATTTCCAAAATATCACCGCAGGACAATTCACCTCTTTGTTTGCCTTCTCTCATCAACCAGTCGACTCCTGGTTGGATCCTCTAACTCGATGAATGTGTGCCTCAACGAAGAATGAAAACCCTACCCCAGATTAGAGACGTAACGTTGTTGAGAACTCAATTCAAAATGATTGCTAGTTGTCAAATTCACAAAACCACGATCCAAAATCGAGGAAACAACGATTAGAAAAGAGTTTACCCAAAAAGGAAATGCAAAGTCGAGAAGAGTGCCTCTTGGTTTATCACGAAGCCTCTACGCGCTATAACAATGACTGCTGGACACAAGCGAAGGGGGTCTCTGTTCTCTGCCCAAGAGTAGGGGACGAAGGTTAGAGAATCATCCGTGGTGATCACCGGGAGAAGTAGCCTCGCAACTTACTGCAGTAAACTTGCTGATGTCGAAGACCTGTAGCTGGTTCCAGCCTAAAGCACGAGTGTCGACGGTATCACGGTGGCCTCACGCGTGGGGGAGGGGGGAGAGCAAGTTGCTGATCGGAAAGACCCGACGTGGCTGCTCGCCGACCAAGGTGGAGGAGAGATCGTAACGAAGAAGATATAGAAGCAGAATAAGTTCCTCCGTGTTCCTTCCAAAATGGAGCAGCGGCAGAAAGGAGCTTCCAATTCAGAAGCAGCGAAGGGTTGGCGGCGTCGCACAGAGCAGAGGGGGGAAAGAGAAGGAATTAAACCTAATGTTAATATTTTGGGGCATACACATCCCAACGCCTTTTTCACTTATAGTCAAAAACCAAATGTTAATTATTTGGCCAGTCCTTCCTTTAAATCCATTTGAACGGCTAAAATATCACACCCTAACCAGCTCAACTAAACGGGCCATTCCAATCTTGTCGATGGTATATATTCTTAAAAATTACTCGTATGTCGTTTCTAATATACTGGGGTATGTATGTATGCCCCGCGATTTGCGAAGCTAAGCTGACCACTTATCGGCTATGCACATCCAAAACTCTGTCGTCTGTCGGTGTTTGATAGGAACTGATATAAATAATAAAAAGTAAACTTTTTTATTTTGTTGTTATGATAAATAATTATAAAATTTAATTTCTAAATTATAAATATATTAAATACATTAATAAATCAGAAATAATATATTATATCAATAAAATAATAATAAATATTTGAAAAATTATATAAACACTACATGTCTAGTTATTTTAGAGAAAAAATATTTATCAAATCTGTATAATTCAATTGTCGGAATATTCCTTTCTTAATCGACAATATTATTAGCTCATTTAGTCTATGTGACATTGTTGATCGAAAATAATTCTTGATTAATTTCAATTTCTGGAAACTTATTTCTACTTATACAACTATTACAGGTATAGTTAACAAAATCTTATAGACAATATAAATATTTGAGAATAAACTATTCAGTTTTATCAAACATTGTAGCATATCAATTGGTCTTTTTTCATTTGTTAAATAGTATCTCATGACCGTCAACTTCGAACATAACTCATCACTATTAATGTTTGAACTTCCATCATGACTCAAAAATAGTTGAAGCTGTTAGGTATGACTTGGCGGGTTTCCTAAGCGAATATTCGATCGATCCAAGAGACCTCTCCATGTCTACGGATTAAAAATTAATCCGAATGGAGACCCCTCTCCCTACGACCATCTTGTGCCGTATCGAACGATCCAAATCACAACTCGACCAATTACAAAAATCGGCCTTGTGATTTGCTTGATCGTTCGACTGCGGAAAAGGCGACGAGTCGATCGCCGACTTTTGTGTTTATGGTCGGGGTCTAGTTAGTGAATTAATGGCTATGATATGAAATCAAATTAATAAACTAACACACATAAAATGACAAGGTAAACAAAACAAGCACATGTATGACATAAGGATGATCAATGGAGCATGGAAAGAGTTATAACTCTCCGATCACCTCACGGTCTTCTACCTTATGTCCCTCCCTTCGTGGACGTCGTGTGAGCGATGATCTACCGCGAACCGAGATCACCGAGGCACCCTAATTAATCCCTTTCCTTCTCCTTTACTTGAGCCCAACAAAACCCTAGACTTAGGGTTACCGCCGGCGCCTCCTTCCTCTCCACCAAGCGCCGCCGAGCTCCTCCGGCCACAACCGAGCGTCGCCCACAAGGGGATTGAGGAGGAGATGAGAAGGATGAAGAAAGAGCCGAAGAAGAAGAGGAGAACGCAGCCTTCTTCTTCCTCCCCAAAGCTGCCGCCGCCACCCTTCAATCCCCCCCATCCAAACGCCCTCTCCAAGCCGCCGACAACCACCAGCTCTTCCTTCTCAAGATTCCACCGAGCACAACTGGAAGAAAGGATCCTCCTTGTGCCAAGAAACAAGAGAAGAGAGGCTTGAAGAAGGAAGAGAGATCTCTCTTCCTTCACCTTGCGTCGGTTGCCCTAGGAGAGAGGGAGAGAAGGGGAAAATCAAAGCCTTGAGTTGTTGGATTAATTCATCTATCCTTGGTTTCTTGATCTCATAGGGTATTTATAAGGCTAAGGTAGGGACCAAGAGGAGGAGTTGGATCTTGGCCCACCAATGGATCTAAACCCGATCCATTAATTAAGATCCATTCCACTAAATGATCTTAATTGAACTTCCTCACCAACCCCCATATTTTCATATGGGCTCCACATATTACGAATCGTCCATCCCCTCCATGTTTAAGATCTCGAATGTTCGTTAATTAATTTAAATTACTGACAATTCAAATTAATTAACCTCTGAGTCCTTGACTAGTATCACTCGACCTTATCATCATGTCGGATCAAATCCACCTGTAGGGTTTTGCAAGATGAACCTTTCGAGCTCATCAAGGGGGCATCATCAACCCGACTGACCAGGACACGGATTCTGTAATAATCAACAGCACATCATATTATTAATATTATCTCCCAACTTACCGGGCCTATCGATCTAACAAAATAAATCTCGCCCATTGGTAAATCAAAGAAATAATAATTAATAATATATGCCCGTTATTATATCGAGATTAAGGGATCATACTCCATAATATAATCTTGAGGTCCTATCCAATTATCGAGTCAGTACAAATTGGATAACCTCGGATTTTGGTCCCTACTCAATGTACTCAAAGTACACTAGTGTAATTCTATGGTCAAGACCCACCACACCTAATTACACTACAATCATTCTGATGAGTTGTCCAATTCCATCTCGGTTGTGAGCGTTTTATTTATACTAAGCAAGGGACTGATAACATGCTCTTCCGTGTGACACCACACACCATGTTATCAACAATGCAAAGTAATTAGACTTCGTGCATGTACTAATATAAACAGACACCTAGTGTAGTTGTGATTTTCTTTTCAAAACTAAGATGTTCATATAAAGAAATTCATGTCTTTCAGTATATACATCTTACAGAAGCTTCATACAAAACATCATCAGGCTAGTTAAAGACTAACTTTTTATCTTCTCTAAATTCAATAAACCCTCACCCCCCCCCCCCCCCAAAACACCCTTGATATTATTTGAATTGTGTAAATTGAACTTAAAGTGAAGATTGAGCTTGATCAATTATATATAAAAAATATTCAACTCTAAAAGATTCTTCACCTAATCATGTAATATTGAACTCTAAAAGATTCTTCACCTAATCATGTCGCATCATCATTGTCACTCTCATCAAATTATCTATTTCTTCGAATTATGCACTTTTCTCAAAATTTTGGTTTAATTCCCATTTCACTTGCTATTTATATAACTTCATTCATGGCACTAACAAACCTATCTTCTCTAAACTCATCAATAAATTGATCAAGTCCCGTAAAAAGTTGATCGCAATATCAATATTTATATCTTTAAATCGAATAAACTTATTATATTTATTGCTCATAACAAGTTATATCAGATTGTCATTTCAAGAAAGAACTCAAAACTTTAAAGATCATATAGTGTTAACATCACGCTTTGTTTTAGAATCTTCAACAACTTCTAGCAAGCCAAGTAAAGTATCTCTTATATGTATAATTTGTAAGTGTCCTGGGTTGATTTTGATATTATCAATCGAGTTAAGTTAGGTCTTGTGTTGAATTTGATACATTATATCTAACTGTGCAGAAACTTAGAAATGCAAGAAGTAGAGCAGAAAACGCAGCGAGCGAGATAGATGGATAATTTTGATATGGTAAATTGAGTCAAGTTAGGTCATGTTAGGTGTTGATGCATTCTATCTAAGTATGCAGGAACATAGAAGTACAGAAAATTGAGCGAAAGACGTGGTGAAAGAGAAGTACACGGGAACAGAGGCGATGAGTTCAGTGCATCCGAGGGACGAAAAGCTATGGAAAATTATACCAGTGTAGTGAGAACACGTGCGACGCCCGAGTGATGAGAAGCTGAAGAGGATGACTGCTCGAGGAGAAAGTCAAAAGTTAGGTGCAGGTGAACTCAACTTTGGATGATCGAAAATCATCCAAAAGTACCAGAAAGGCTGGTCAACTAAAGGTTGATCAGAGCCCATCCAAGGCGCCTGAGTTATCCTAGGCGTCCAAAGTCTAGAACGTCGGGGTTGATACAAGCGCCTAAGGTTGAAGTTTTATCCAGAAAGAGTCGTTCTTTCACCCGTTGCGACGCGGATAAGAGTTGATCCAACTAAGGTGCCCCCATTGCATACAAACACCTGAGAAGTGTCATGTCAGCAACAAGATAGCCTTTCCTAGTAATATAAATAGAGCCCTTTTGGCTCAAAATTAGAACAACTTATACTCAATTTTATAATTCTGTTTTGTTCTTTGAACGAGTGTAAGAGGCTTCTCTGGCTTTGTTAAAGGAGTTGTTAAAGGAGTTTAATAGTAGAGCTTTCAACGTCTTAGATTCACAACCACTCAGGTTGCAAACCAAGTAAAACTCAGAGCATCTTTTTCTTGTAGTTGTTGTTTAGGTGAGCGAGCATCTCGGTCACTGAGCGAGCATCTCTGTCACCAAGTGAGCCACCGACAACCACCTCCTTGCGGTAGTTCATCAAAGGTGAGCTAGAAATGAGTAGAACTAGGGTTGTACCGAGGTTGTTTGGAGCAATTGATATCAATTTCAAACTATATTTAACCTCATATCTAATCGATCTAGAGGTTGCCCTCGCGTGTATCGATTTTGGGATCGAAGAGGACCACTGGAAGAGGGGGAAATCGTGTGAGGGCATAGACTCGCCAAATCTGAGTTGGATCATCCTCGTCGGCGCCTTTGGTAAGGATTTCTGTTCGGGCACAATATTAAGACTGAATAATGAATCTGTAAAGAGTTTTATATCACGATTTGGTTTCTAATTGTGGCCCTGTTTTTGGGATTTTCTTCTGTGATCTTGGTTACTTGTCTGTGCTGATCGTGAGATTCATTCCTGCAGAGATACGTTGTTTGTAGGTGTTGGTTTTTCTTCCTTTCCACTGTGAGCCCCTGAATTTAATGGTTTTGATTCCAAATTCTATGTTCATATAGTTTGGATTAGTTTTGAATTGGAGTCTCCTGTTTTATTGGGAGCTGATCTATTATGGTGAACGATTTAGGAGTTGATTTGGGTTGAATTGAGCAAGGAATTGAATCTATTTTTGCATAATTAAATAGACATTCTGTTCAGATTTGTTTTCTGTAGTTCAGTGTTTGGAATAAATCATGTTATATGTATCTGATTTTGAGCTACAAAGGAATGAGCTCTATGGGGGTTATCTTGCATGTTATGATTCCTTAGTTGTAGATAGTTGTTGTTTGGATTTTGTGGTTTTGGAAACTGAATTTGTTTGATGTGGCTGGGTTGTGATCTATGTTTTGGATTGGAATGTTAGAATAGTCCTATGAAAGTTTGATTTCGGTTGACCCATTCCTTACTTTGAGTTCTTGTATTAGCTCCAATTGGAACATCATTTGGTTAGAACCTGTTGCTATTTGAATGGATGGTTGGGTTAGGGATGTAGCTAGCTCCTTTTTTTTTTTTGGCTTTGCTACCTACGCCACGAGAAATGGAGCTCTCGTAGAAATGGATCATGGTTTAGGCTTTGCTAACGGTGATATCCTGGGGCTATCACTGAGTTCAAACCTAAGAATTTACCTAACCTTAGCTACATGGAGTGGTTAATAACCTATCCTTTAATTAGATGTAATGAAATAAAAAAGATGAGCATGTTAACTCTAATATGGTTTTGGGATTTATTTAACTAATTACTATTTTGTTGTAATAGTTATTTAAATATATCCTTTGATACATGACATTGATTGAGATTATTATTGCGGATTATTTGGCGGGTTATTCCCTACGCATACGGATTTCTACCATTGGAGGCGGGTACTTCTTGCTTTCTTCTTTAGATCCACATTACCTTTATGCATGACTATTTATATTTATGCAGTAGGTTTTATTTATCTTATATCTGCTACCGTAATTATCCTGTTTAATACTGATTGTTTAATTTTGTATATGATCTAATTTCCGTCTATACAGACTCGTTTTATTGATATCTGATTCTATATAGTATGTATGCAAGCATGTGTTCGTAGATACAGTAGTATGCCACTATATGTTTACATTGATTGTGTCACGCCCCAAGACCAACGGAGCCGCTGATCCAATATAAAATCAGACAATATCTCTCATGTCCGACGGACAATTCTATATACACACAAACACCCACGCAGTATAAATGGTCTCCGACCTCAAATCAACATATAACATATAGGAAACAATGCCTCCATGGCTATAAAATCTACAAGACTCACCTGAGCTACCCCTAGAGCAGGCGCGCAGCAAAAACCACAACACAAAATCCAACAAAGGACTCAAAAATACAATACCGCACGAATAAATCGCAAATACAAGTCCACGATGTAAGAATGAATATAAAATATAGAGCGTGCTATAAAAAGAAAACGGAACACGTGGAAGCACCCATCAAATGGAGTCGTGGGGACTCGGGACTGGCAACTGGGCTCCTCCGGTGATCTATCAACCTGAAAATAAAAATATTATGATGGGTGGTGAGTCCAAGTGGACTCTATAGGTATAGAGAAAAATATGCATGACAAAAAAAGTAGCTGAATAAACTATACAGAAACATCAGGATACAGTCTCACAGGTATAATAGAATATGCATAACTGAAAGTAACAACTGAATGTACATATCAGAAATCAACCTATCTTGATCATAAAAAGGGCTCGTATCATATGAGTAAGTGCAGGGTCATCAAACCACACAAATGGTATATCCTGTATGTGCATGTCAAGCATATGTAGCAAATAAATACAACAATCGCAATCAAATGTACAATGCATCATATGCACATGATGCAATGACATGATCACCCTTGACGCCAGTCAAGCTACCAAGACATGCAATAATGTGTCGCCTGAGTGGGTAGGGCTGTAACACTCTATGCACTCTTCCATCACTACTCTTGAGTGACCAAGTGGACAGAATACTAGCAGGGGACCACCCCCTACCCCATGTATATATGAGGGAGCATCGCTCTCATAACCTTTGGTCTATGGGAAGAGAAGGGATCCCTGCCTGCTACTACTCTTCGGAATCACTACCCATGAGCAGTCGAGCGGAGCAGTATAGAACAAATGCACACACCCAACGATATCCACTAACCCATGAGTGGTCGTGTGTGCATATCAAGTACCGAATGATGGACTCATACCACAAGGGAGTCGATGATCGCTGGTATGCAACAGTGCAGGGTTGGTGCATGACTCTAACACATGCAATCCCTCCTGATCATCATACATAACTTAACATTGTTGGTGCGAGCAGCACCAAATTGAACCTGGTTTTGATAATGGAAAATGATTCAAAGTTAAGTTTATATTGTGATCTAATGGATTTACTGTTGGTGCAGGAAGCACCAGATCGAACCTTGTTTTGATATTGGCAAAGGATTCAAAGTTAAGGGTTATTTGTTGTCTAACAATGCTGCTTGAGAGTGCAGGAAACAAAGTCCTAGCGAAGGGCTGCTAGGCACCTGACGATGGGCTGTCAGAAAACCAAGTCCTGGCGAAGGGCTGCTAGGCGAAAACCAAGTCCTGGCGAAGGGCTGCTAGGCGAAAACCAAGTCCTGGCGAAGGGCTGCTGGGCGAAACTCAAGACTTGGCGAAGGGCTGCTGGGAAAAAACCAAGTCCTGGCGAAGGGCTGCTGGGCGAAACTCAAGTCCTGGCGAAGGGCTGCTGGGCGAAACTCAAGACCTGGCGAAGGGCTGCTGGGCAAAAGTCCAACTGGAGGATCCGGTTGGCACCAGGTAAATTCTCCCGAGAGGAGTAGGTGAGGACGCGTTCCCCTTGAGGGAACATTAGGCGTCGGTTCGACCTAGGGCTCCATTTTGGAGACCAAAGTCAGAACCAAGACAGCTAAGGCTGTATAAAATAATAATATAATTGTTATTTGGACTAACCCTGGATGCAGGATCGAAGGACTGAGTATCTGCAGCTCAGAGAGCCTCGAAGGAGTGAGGCAGAAGCTGAGCAGGGCGCCCCGGACGACCAGGGCGCCCCCAAGGTCAACCCAAGTATGTAACAACCTCGACGCGTTTTCGCCCCGCTTGTCGCGGGCGCCCCGCGTGTCGCGGGCGCCCCCACTGCCAGCTGTCGAAGCGCATCCCTGCGAAGCCGAAGAGATGAGGCCTTTGACCGGTCAAGCCGGGCGCCCCGAGTCCTCCGGGCGCCCCGGTCAAACCGGATCCCGAGGATAATGGGATCAGACGGCGACCGAGCTACAACCGGATCGGCTGCCACGTGGGGGGCGCCCTCGTCGACCAGGGCGCCCCTAGGCCCTATATAAAGGGCCCTCGACCTCCTTCTTCAAAGCATCAATTACTGCGACACTTCTGCGCTCTTCTGCTTCCGCGACACGCTCCAGAAATCTTCGAACTCGAGCTAACGACGTCCCGCTGCTCCGAAACTTCGATCTACACCGGACGTCGGTAACGAAGAGCTGTATTTAAAGTTTACTAAACTGTTCTTGTTATTATCTTTCTTGTAAACTTTTACGAACTTATAGAATTGCCCGCAGAAAACGGTCAACGACCGTGGGCCTTGGAGTAGGAGTCGACCCAGGCTCCGAACCAAGTAAAACGACCGTGTTAGCGTTGTTTTTGCTCTGTTTTATTCCGCTGCGCACTTACTCTTTTTAAATCCGAACGATTTGCGACATTCACCCCCCCCTCTCTCGCATCTCTCGATCCAACATTTACCAAGTGTGCAGAAAAGTCCTAGTTCACCTAGGCACGAAGTCTTGACCTGCAGGGTTAAGCAAGAAGGCCTGGCCGAGGGTTGGGCAAGAAGTCCTGGTCGTGGACTGGGCACCGAAGTCCTGATCCGAAAGATCGGGCAGGAGTCTTAGTCGAGCGAGGGTTGCAGACAGAAGTAGAGGCGGGTCGAGGTACGGACATCTCGAGATCCGACAGTCTCAGAGGTCGAGCAAACGTTCAACCGGAGGAGTCGGTTGGCAAAAGGTAACTTCTCCTGAGAGGAGTATGTGAGGACGCGTTCCATGAAAGAGGGTATAGTAGACGTCGATTCGACCTAGGATTTCATTTTGAAATCTAAAGTCAGAACCAACACAGCTCTGACTATTATGCATGAATTTATTATTAATATTATACTGTTCTTGGACTAACCCTAGTTGCAGGAGTGAAAGGGAGTAGCTGCTGCATCCCAGGCACCTGAAAGGGTTCAGACGCCCGAGAGACCAGGCGCCTGACAGGTAACAGATGCCTGTGTTGAGGCGTTTCCAGCAGGTGAGAGGCTAAGTTGGTAGGTTGCCACATCAGCATCTCAGGCGCCCGTGAGCCATCAGGCGCCTCAAAGGTCCCAAGCGTCCAAGACCGAGGGATAGTGTTTTGGCCGAGTCTGCGGATAATCACGCGCCCGATTCGCTACACGTGGCAGACGCCAAAGAAGCCTTAGGCGCCCGAGAACAGGTTATATAAGGGGCTTCACCCTTTTGCTTTCTACATCAACTCAGAATACTTTCAGAGCTGTTTTCTCGCGACTCAAGCACTCCAATGCTCTCCGAACTTTTTCCATGCTCTAGTTTCCCGCGCCGCCACCGATCAAGGTCGACAACACGCTGTCCGAGATTCTCCACAATCTTTTAGTGTTGCCGGTAAATTTTAATTTCGCTGTTTAAATTATGTACTCAAACTATACATTTGTAAATCATATTTTGAGTTATAAAATTGCCCAACGGAAACTGTCAAGGATCGTGGGTCTTAGAGTAGAAGTCGTTAAAGACTCCAAACCAAGTAAAAAGAAACTTGTTAGCATTGTTTTCTTATTTTCGCTACGTTTTTTATTTTTCGAAAAATTTTCAATAATCGCTATTCACCCCCTCTATCGATTACAACGATCCCACAAGTGGTATCAGAGCAGGTTGCTCAACCTTGGTGAAACCACCAACTGAGCAGGTTTTTTGAAATTTTTTTGTTCATATTTTTTTCATAATGTTTTTCATTTTTCGAGGTTGGTGCAACACCACTCGATTTTTTTATATTCTTTTTATACCGTACTACTAATCCAACACAAAGTCTTGGAATAAGTTTTTTTTGTATTTTCAGGTATATTAAATGGTCATGAAAGAAAGCTACAGCACCGCACGCCCTCCTCTGTTCTCCGGAGAGGATTTCTCATACTGGAAGAGCAGAATGGAGGTCCACCTAAAAACTCAGGTGGAAATGTGGATTATAACCCAGTATGGACTGGAGATCCCGAAGAATACGCAAGGAGAAGTTCAAGGATACTCTGAGTGGGATGCTTCACTCAAAAAGAAGAAAGAAGCCAACCCCAAAACCACTCAAACCCTCCAGTGTGGATTGACGAAGGAGGAACTCAACCGCATTGGCCCGTTTAGCAACGCTAAAGAACTGTGGAACAAATTGATTGAGCTTCACGAAGGAACGTCGGGCACAAGGATCAATGAGCGAGATCACCTTCTCAACTAGTTGTACACGATCAAAATGCAAGACAGCGAAACAGTTTCACAGCTTCACGCAAGGATCCAAGAATTGATGAACAGATTACACACGATAGGTCACAAGGTAGAAAACCATGATCTCATCAGGTATACTCTAAACTTGTTCCCCAAAAACTTACTGTGGGCATCTATGGTAGATACTTACAAGGTTTCAAGGAACTTATCCGATATTAAACTCGATGAACTTTTTTCTAAGTCAGAACTCCATGAACAGACTAACGCTTCACAGGTTGAGAAGGGTTTAGCTCTTTTTGCAGGAAAAGTCCCTGTGTCACGCCCCGAGACCTAGGAGTCACTGATCCAATAGAAGATCGGACAGCACCTTCCCTGTCCGGCAGACAATTTACACATACACACAACATATATAACATCACCACGCAGTTTAAATGGGTCTCAGGCCTCAAATCCAAACAGAATAACAATATATATGACAAATTACTCATAAAACCAAAACACGAACTTACCTGAGCTGCCAGGGGGCAGGAACACGAGAAAACCACACACACAGTCCAACATAGGACTCAAAAGTACAATCCCATAAAGCAAACCACAAACTACAAGTCCACGATAATCCAATGTAACAAAATAAAACATAGCATGGTCCAAAAACAGAAAGTAACATATAAAACCCAAATTGAGTGTAGTCACAAGCACGGGACTGGCGACTCAGACCCTCCTGGCAGATATCAACCTGAAATCAGAAAGTATGGCAACGGTGTGAGTCCAAATAAACTCAGCGGATACCCAAACAAATATGCATAGTACGTTATACTAACAATAAGTCTACGCTGATACAGTCTCATATGAACAATAGAAAGGCATACACTGAAGGTACTGAATGTAGGTACATACCAGAATCCATCTATCCTGTAGAGGGGTGAAATAAATCCATATGGAATAAGTATAACACATAATCCAAGGTAAACAAATCTCCAGTATATGCATGTCAATCAAGTGCAGAAATCAAATGCTGCAAACAATGCACGATGCAAAATATGCACATGGTGTAATAATATGTGTCACACCCTATTCCCAGTCAGGACACCGTCCACCTATCATAAATGAACGTCCGCGTGGGTAGAGCTGTGACAACCTGTACGCACCCTGCCATCACTGCTCCTGAGTGACCGAGTGGACAGGATGCTAACGGAGGTCACTCTCCTACCCCAAGTAATGGGGGAGCCATGCTCTCATCTTCTCATGTCTCTGTACGAGAAGGGATCCCTAGCTGCTATCACGCACCGGAACCACCCTCCAAATAGTGACCGTGCAGAGCAATACAGGGCAAATGCACACACTCTATGGCAACCACTATCCTTGAGTGGGTGTGTGTGCATATCCTCATGTGACTGACGATGGGCTCAAACTACATAGGAGCTGATGATCGTCAGCATGCAACAATGCAAGGATGGTACATGTCCCAAACACATACAATACCCACCAAGTCCTCAACTAACACCTCAGTGTGCTAGGTATAGATCTGAATCCTATATCATATGATACAAGTAACTTACTAGGTATACTAACGAAATAACCAATGATCCATCAAATATCACTACATCTATGCATATATATATATATATATATATATATATATATATATATATGCATAACAACTATTGAGACTGTATGAAGCTAAAAAGGAGATAACCTCAAGGATAAGCCACAGGTATCAAGTACAGGTATACAAAGCAGGTATAGCATATAAACTTACTGTTATCTATAACAAACCATGCATAGCAATACGACAATATCTAAAAGATAAGTCAAGGGTACCCGCCTCAATCGTAAGATGCTCGTATCAGAAAGAACCTCCGGTCTGATAATCAGAAATGACAAATCCAATCAATGCCCTGTATCAAAGGCATATTGTTTAGCTACAATAATATGAACTCTATAGCTAAATGAGCTATCTTAATTAATTAGGATCATCCTAATTATCCCGATTCATTTTATTAACTACAATTTAATGAGTAACCCATAATTATCCCAAGTCACTTAGTTTAGATTTTGATTAATCTGATCCATTAACTAAATTGAAGTTCACCCAAATCTAACAAAGTCTAAACCCAATCAGATTTGAAGCCCTCCATTTACTGATCCAAATCAAAGTCAGAATATATATTACCGGGCCGAGGAGCAACTACATTAACAATGAATCAATTGCAAGGATCATAACGAAACCAAATCAAGCGTATCAAGACAATAGGGTAAATAATCATCTCTGAATATGTTTGATTCAAACATCAATAATCTGAACAACATACTAGAGCTTCACCAATTAAAATCTCTAATAATCCAAAACTCACCTATGGACAGAAACAACCCTCAGCCTCCCAATCAATCCCAAGCGCAACCCAATCCTACTGTTCTAGCACAATTTCATTCAAAGAACAATCGGAAACCATCAAAGCTTACCTGAGATGGCAACTCCACTTGGTCGGCACTGTGAAGAAGGTGTATCGATCAACACAGATTCACAAATCTCATGAGCTACCTGTGATCCGTAGGGAGTCCCGTAGGTTCTACAATTCCATTGAAACAGGGATCAAACCAACTGTAAAACTCCAATCAAGCTTGCAACCAACGCCTAAGCTGATGGATTCAATCTATCTGATCCAAATCCAGAAACTAGCCAAGACCAAACCTAGATAATGCTTTTTACCTGCGATTCGTGACCCCAAACAGCTGCGATCAGAAGGAACAAATAGGGATCCTAGGAAGAAACAAGAATCTCAGTTTTTCGGCATCGCAAACCCTCCTCCAACTGCAGCCCAGCATCGCCCTTCGTCCGCGGGTTTGAAAATGAACGGAGTAGCAGTCTGCTAGGCCTCGACTTTGATTAGGGCTCACGGAGGCAAGGGGAAAAGGAGAACAAACCGGCGCTCGGCTGCGGCTAGGGCACGCGGAAGGGAAGAAGAAACGGGAGAGGAAGAAGGAATAGGGCGCTTGGGCTTTGGCTGCGGCTAGGGCACGAGGAAGGAAGAAGAAGACGGAGGAAGGGGGGGCGGCGCCTGGCTGCGGCTGCGGCTGCGGCTAGGGCTCGGGAAGCTGTAAATAAAAGGGGGAGGGGTCTTTTTACAGAAAGGCCCCTCATTTCCCTCAATTTCACATTAAACCCTTAGGGTAAAGGTTTTAACCATTTAACCCTCCTATTTCTTATAATTCACCTCAAAAATTTTTAGGGTTAAATTATTTACACCCTAAATCTTCCAATATATTTTCCAAAAATTTATTTTACTGGTTTTGAATTTATCGTATTTAACATTCTCCCCCTCTAATAAAAATTTGGTCCCCAAATTTCGTTAATTACCCACAACATATAATAACAACTCATGGGTAGTATAAATGCTGAACGGAATCTAACCAAGCTTCACCAATTTTGAGAAATAAATAGCTCAAATAAGTATTGCAGGGGTCTCCCCCAACCTCTGTTTGATAACCCGTGTCTCTACCACCGGAAAGGACACTCGTAAAACTCCATGATCAAATCCTAGGTACTCTTTGGATACTATCCAAGTATATACGAAATAAGTAGTAAGAGAACTATCCATATCTACCACCAATTTAGCTGAAAATGCATATATGAATCTCATACCACGAAAGGTCGATCCGTCGATCCGCGGTGTCTCCTCTCTGGTGCCAGCAGAAGCTCGTCCCATCTCTAGCGGTGGTGGTGGCATTGTCGAATACTGTTGAGATGAAACCTGAAACTGAGGCTGAGGTTGTGGAACTAACCCTCCAACCAGGTGCTGAGGCCGCGAAGCGGACCCTCCATCAGGGTACTGAGGTGGATACATCATAGACGAATATGCTAAATGAGTCTGATGCTGAGGAATAGACTGCTGCTGAGGTCCTACCTCTAAACTCTGAGATATAGGTGGGATATAGCTGGCCTCATATCCCGGCATAAAATAGGCACATGCTGGAGGGGCGAACGGTGGTTGACGGAAAGAAGATTATGTCCTGTGCCCTCCCCTCTGAGATCTTGACTGTCCAGAATGCTCACTCTGACTAGCAGCTCCAGTCTTCTCGTTATGTGCCTTCAGTGCATAGTCTCGGCTCAGGTGTGCTGGACGCTTGCAATAGTAGCATCCCGACTCTGCTAGTCAAATGAATCAAATGCAAGTTCAAGGATCAAGCCAGCCACCTCCTCAAGCTACTCAAGATTTTAAGGGGTATGATTATGCATCAACTTTGGGGAATGAAGAGGTTGTGTCAAGTTTAAACACTCCAAATGCCGAATTTCCTGAAAAATTTCCAGCATCCCATTTTCCCATTCAAAACAGCCCCGGAGTTGATTTTACATCAGTTCAAGGTGACCTTAGTGCATGACCAAGTCCTTCTTCAAGTGATCTTGCAAATTTGGTGGAAGAAGAAGAAGAAAACATCAAAATTAGGGCACCTACAGCATGCATTCCTCCTGAAGCACCACAGGACCCTTCTTATCTTTTATTTTGTGATGATATTGCTATTGATGATCCTAATTTTTCTAATATAGTTGTTGCAGATATTACTGAGGAAGCATGCATGGGAGATGATTCTACAGGTGTAGGGGATTGCACAGAGCCCCAGGGACCATCGTCATTGACTAATACATTAGAAGAGTCAGAAGATCAGCATGGAAGTGTAGGGACTTGCATGGTGGAAGCAAGAACCCAAGAATCACCTGTTTTAGTTGAGTGTCCACAAGAACCTGAACCTAAAGTGGAGCATGTACTTGACCAGGAGGAGGCCATGGATACATCTACTCTTGTAGAACCTCCAGGTATTCTTCAGTATGATCAGGTAAGTGTTCCTCCTATTTCTTTGGAGAAATCAACAGAGGTACCTCACTCTGATTTTATTGTGTGTGATGAATTTCTTGATATATCCTTTGTAGAATTTGATTGTGAAAAATCCATAGAGGTACCTAGTGTTGAATTTGCTGAATATGAAGCATGTGGTGATACATATCTTGAAAATGCTGAATGTGAAAAATTCTTAGAAGTGCCTCAAATTGATGTTGTTTGTTGTGATGAATCTCTTGATATATCTTATGCTGAAATTGAGTGTGAAAAACTTATTGAGGTACCGAAAATTGATTTCATTGGTTGTAATACATTGCTTGATACACCCTTGGTGGAAAATAATTGTGAAAATTCCATTGAAGTACCAAAAATTGAAGTCTTTGGTTATGATAAGTTTATTGATACATCTTTTGTGGATATTAATTGGGAAAAATTTGTTGAGGTGCCAAAAATTGATTTTAATGGATGTGATGCATTTTTGGATACATTTTATACAGAGACTGATATTATTTCATTTCCTTCTTACCCTGCACGCTTGAGAGAGGTATTACATATTTTTGCAGGGTCCAGAAGACTTCTGGAGTGGGTGCTCCATCTGAACAGACTCCAACCTCCTGGAAGGAATTTCAAAAGGCATCAAGAGGGAGGAGTAGATCTTACTTTAATTCATAGCACTCCATTCCTTACATGGATCTTGAACCTAAATTGCCTTCGGCCACCTGAGCATTTTTCTGTAAAGTTCAAGTGTGGGGGAGCCCTGTACCATGAAATTGATCAAATGAAGGCAGCTCTCTCAACTACTCATACTCCTCCACTGCCACAATGGAGGTTGTTTCTTGATAGACTCCGACCGCCAGAAATAAAGGGGAGTTTGTTCTTTCTTGCATTTTCTTTCATTGCATATTTCATTTTTATGTTTTCTAGAAGTAGAATTTTCTTTTAAAATGAGTTCTTGCTAATAAATTCTTAGGTAAAATAGAATGAATAAAAAGACATTGTAAATACCATGTTATTTCTTTTAGCATTTTTTCTTAATGAGTAGGAATAAATGTATCCCTCTAGGTTGTCTTCATGTCATTTTAGAGTCTCTTGAAAATAAATTAAATTTGGTTGTTAAAACTTAGGGTTTGAGCTAATGGATGAATTCTTGGATGCTTGAGTACTAATTGGCTTTAGATTCTAAATTGATGTCTTGAGATAAATTATTTGCACCTAGTGAGAATTAGCCTTATTTTTGTGACACATATATGTGATTGTGCTCTAGAACTTTCTTAGGTTCTTTCAAAACCATATTTCAATGATTGGATCACATCTATAGAGGCTAATCAAATTGTTTACCTTTCCATATCAATTTTTGGCAATTATCATGTTTATTCTATTTTTCTTTACTTATTTTCTACTCTTACCCTTACTTTTCTATGGACTTGTTTGCTTGGGATGTTTCTTGATGCTACTTTGCCCGAGACGGACAAAAGATCAAGTGTGGGGGAGTTGGCTAGAGTTTTGGAAGTATTTTGTATCAAAGATTCATTTAATTTCAAGTTGAGGCCAAAAGGTGCCAAGTTGAGTTGAGTTTGGTGCCAAGAATGAGCAAGAAAAAGTGGTTAAGGATGGAAGCAAGTGGAGCATCTAGATTCCTTATCATACTTTGAAGATCCAAGTGGCATGCAATGAAAGAAAAAAATTTGCAGTGAAAAAAAAATGGCACGCAAATGGCAAAAATCTGTGCCAAAGTGGAGAAATTTTTTTTTTCTGTGAAGCTATTTTTGGGCAGAAATGTTTTGGACTTGCAGTTGTTCTTTGCTTAGGAATCAGAACACAATATGCTAGAAGCTGAATTGCAGCTGTATAAAGTTAGAAAGTCTGAACAAAGTCTGAACAAAAGCTGAAAAGAAGTTGGAAAATATGCACTGCATTGCAAGGGAGAGCTTGTAATCTGAGAAGGCTTGACTTGGAGCTGCTGAAATGAAACAAACTGAATGCAAAGTAAGCTACAAGATGCTGAGATCTGTTGAAGAAGTGTTGTTGAACATGCATTGGAAAAATTCAGAATTGAAATACATGAAGGACTTAAATTGTGATACCACAAAAACAGTTTTGTACCAACTTGCAAATGAAATTGGGTTGCTAAGGCTGGAATCCAACTTATTGATCCGGAAAGAATGGAATTGCAGCTGTGCAGATCAGTTGAGGGAGATGAGAAAGTTAGCTAGCCTAAGAATAGAAAAATCTGTGCTAAAGTGCCAAGGTGGAAGTGGCACGCAAGTGAGAAAATTGGTGCCCAAGTATCAAGTAGAGTATCATTTTTATGAATCTTATGCATGTGAAAATGCAAGTAGCTGAAGTGAGCATGTCCACTGCTGATCAAAACAGAAAAAATTGTGACTGATTAGATTTTTCAGATCAAAACAGAAAAAAAGAAGGAAATGCAGTGTATAAGTCCACTTAGTGAAGCATTTAAATTCTCCACTACTATTAATGTTAATTGTTCGAGAAATCAGAGACTTGAAATGAATCTGCCATGGAGCTGAACTTGAAACAGAAAAAAAAAGATTGATAGAAGTGTGCCAACTAGAGAAGGGTATGTATCAAGAGTGGGTTGCAAGAGTTGTTTAGTGAGGGTTGTATGTGGAGCATCTAATTCCCTAATTATTACTTGATGTCCTAAGTTCTTTGATGCAAAATCTGATCCGAAGTGCTCCATTAGAAGATTTGAGAGCAGAAGAAAAAAAAACAAGAGAAAACAGTTTGAAAAAAAAACAAGGAACCAAAGAAACAAGTGGCACACCATTGAAGTGTTGACACCATGAAATCAGTGAAGATAATCTCATCCAAATCAGAGCTTTACTCCAGTACATTCTGACTTTACTAGAGAGAAAGAAAAAGAAAAAAAATGATGATGAGAAAAGAGAAGGAGATAAAGTGGCACGCAAATGGGAAATTGGCACAAGGAAGTCAAGAAAGTTTTCTTCATCCGAATCAAGGGCAATGCAAAAGTCTTACTCCACCACACTTTTTACTTCACTAGCGGACTGTAAAGAGGGCAAAGCACATTGGAAATATTCTTGAGCAACCGAGTCTCCCACCTCATCAATTTTTCTATTTTTTTGGCTTTCACTTCATTCTTACCATTTTCCATGTTTTTCACTAGTTTTTGTAGATGTGGATTCTAATCATGAATAATGGTGGAGAGTAGATAACAAGCAAGCCTATGGTAGTGCAAAAAGCATGTGTGTTTGAGTGAGCTCCACTTTCATCATGAATTTAGAACTCAAGAAGAGAGCCACCAAAAATCTCCCTTGAAAGGCTAGAGAGTTAAATTCATCTCAATGAATCATGAAGGATGAAAAGGCTAAGTTGTTGATTTAAGGACGAAATACTAATCCATAGAGCTTAGATTTTTGAGAATTGACAACCTTAGGTAATTTCTTTTCACTTGCTTCTAATTATGCTTGGAAAGAGTCTAAGGGATACATACTTAGTAGTTTTCGCGAAACGCTCAAGCTTAAGTGTGGGGGAGTTGATAAGTGTTATTTTGTTGATCATTTCAGGTTATTAAATCCATGTTTGACCCATATTTTACTTGCTTAATCTTGCATTTATTCTAGGTTTTAGAAATTACTGCTATTTTGGACTTAATTGTAAATCTCGATACATTTGAATTATTTTGCCACTAAATTATCGATCTATTTTTGTAGGCATGGAAGGATCGTGGACTAGATTATGCTGGGTCAAATTTGAGTCGGAAGTGGACCCGGATCGAATGATCAAGTTTCAGACAAATCTGGGTCGCCCGATTCAAAAACGGCTAGATCTGAGCCATCTGGGAACCTTTGAGGCAATCCGAGTTAGGGTTAAGGCTGATCAAGCACTCAGGTCAAGATCTGAGATTTTCATCCAAATCAGATATCATTCAACCGTTGGATCAAGCTCAGAGGGCTCTAGACTGTCCATTCAAAGATCAGGTTGATCTGGGTCATCCATTGCAAATCTGGAAGATCCGAGTTACCCCGAGGCAGATCCTGACCCTTGATCAACATCATCAAATTTTGGGTTCGATCAGAGCAGCTTCAGCCATTGGATCAAGCCAAATCAATCTCAGCCATTGGTTTCAAAGTATTTAAACTTATTCATCCCCAGGTCACAGCTTTGTCGTGTCTTCGCCAGTCGTAGCTGAGTTCTTCACATTTTTTCACTTGTTCTTCATTTCTACTGCGGTTTTTTCCATCTGAAGGCGTGGCCACCTCGAATTCGACCTTGGAGCAGGATCTGGGTCATTGGGAAGAGTTTTTTGTGGAGATTCTAGCTTGGATTTGCACCGGAACAGAGTTTGATTGAGGGTTTTGTCAACTCTGTGATCCGATCGATTGGATTGCGATTTTGTGCCATTTTCTTCAATTGGAGCTATCTGAAGGGTCTTCTGGTACACTCTGATCATCACCAAATCTTCATCGCACTTCTACATCGCAAGATCGAAGAGATCGGAAGCTTTTTGTCAGCTGGGTGCAATCTGTGAGCAGAGTCAAAATTGAAGCCATTTTCTCATTGATCTGCGGAGCTGAAGGGGTTCTTGGCTTGCTCTTGTGTGACGGCAAGGAGGTCTTGAGCTAAGGGATGGATCGAGGCTTAGTTTCTTACTGAATTTCAATTTGTTAGCTGTAACTTCCATTTCTGCAATCTGTTTCATTTCTGCACTTGTATCAGCATGTTTTAGTTTCATTGTCTGAATTGTTTCTGCCTTGGTTAGGGTTCCATTCTGCAAGTAGTTAGCTAGTGAGCTTGTTTACTGAACAATTGTCTCAATTTCAGTTCGTTTCATGAATTAATTTCTTGCGTATCAACTTGTAGCTGCGTATCAGTTTCAACTTCTGCCAATTTTCAGCTTATTGTTTCTAAATTAGTGTCAAGTGATCATCAGTTCTTCTTCAGTTTCTTTCTTTCCGAACGGTAGATCAGTGCATAGATTTCAGTTTGCTTGACTGTTTGTTTTGCATTTAAATTGTTGCGGCAACTCTGCATTAGCGTCTGAATTCAACCAGTTTTTACATTCGGCAATTTTAGGTTTATTGCTGTAGTTTTTCAGTCTATCATTCCTGAAATTGTATCAATGGAATATTAGCTTATCTGAGTTCTAGCTGAACATTAGTTTGAGCAATTAATCTCAGTTTGTTTTGTTTGTTTTTGCATTTGTTTTGTTGCTGAATTTCTGAATTCCATGTTCTGAATTCATGCTTTCAAATTTTGCATTAAGTTCATTTCTAAATTTATCCATACTTGGTCTGAATTGTATCCATTCATTTCTGCAAAGTTCTTCACTGATAGTTTGCTTTCCAAGCTTAGTCGATTGGTTTTATTTCAGAATTGTTAGTATTAACTTTGGTACTCCATATCAGTTTTGGCACATAAGCTTTCTTCCCTTGTGTATCAAGTTTGTTTCAACTTCTTCACTTTGTATCAAGAGAGGCTTCGGTATTAATTGGTACCAAGTTAAATGCAGTTTTTAGTGTGCTATGGTGCTTGAAAACATCTAGTGTGCATTCGGCCATTTTTGAACATTTCTTTGCATTTGCTTGCTTCCAAAAATTGTATCTAGTTTGTGTTGAGTTTGTTTAAGGTTTGATTTCTGAATTTCGTAGCTAGCATTTGTTTCAAGTTTGTTTGTTTTCGAAAATTGCCAGCATTACTTTTACTCATTTGCTTAGCCTTTGATTTGCATTTGATATCACCTTTGTTTTTTTTCCAAATTCAGATTAGCTGCCTTGGTAGATTAAACTCTCATTGGTTAAGTTCATAAATTGCATTTCCCTTGTTTAGTTCATTGAGTTAAGCTTTCTTCCTTTTCATTGCATTGTCATTTCTTATTGCAACCAAAACCCAAGTCTTATTTGAAACCCAAAAATATCAACGACACATAAACTCGAGCTCGAATCAAGCAGTCTTAACTAGCCCTAGGAAAAATACGACCTGAGACCCCTTTACTACATTTTTATTCTTTGTTAGCAAAAAGGGTTTCCAGCTTTACAAATATCTAAATTTGAGACCCACATTCGTGACAGTATCATTTTGGGTCCATCACACACCCCAGCAGAACGGAGTTGCAGAAAGAAGGAATATGACACTTATGGAAATGGTTAGGTCAATGATGAGCTATTCAGACTTACCTGATTCATTCTGGGGATATGCTTTGGAAACGACAGTGTACATAGTGAACTTGGTTCCATCTAAGTCAGTCCCTCGTACTCTCACAGAACTGTGGACTGGGCGCAAGCCCAGTCTATGACACGTTCGAATTTGGGGTAGTCCAACACATGTGCTGAAGGGAGATACTGATAAATTGGAATCTCGTACAGTGGTACGACTGTTCGTAGGCTATCCCAGGGGAACGAAGGGTGGTATGTTCTATAGTCCTAAGGATCAGAAGGTAATTGTTAGCACAAATGCCAGATTCTTGGAAGAGGACTATATGATGAGCCATAAGCCAAAGAGTAGACTAGTGCTAGATGAGTTAAGGGGGGGGCATTCCGACTTCGGGACCAATTGTACAAGAGGACACACCACAAGTCACTGCACCGCGTGTCACTCAGGACACACAGGTAGTACCTCGTCGCAGTGGGAGGGTTGTGAGACAGCCTGAAAGGTACATATTTTTCGGAGAGTCTTCGGACTTGGTCCCGGGTAAACATGAACCGGATCCCTGGACCTATGACGAGGGCCTCCAAGACAAAGATGCAGATTTATGGCAAAGGGCAATGAACTCCAAGATAGAATCGATGGATTCTAACCATGTCTGGGAGCTAGTAGAACCACTCAATGATGTAAAAGCCATTGGATGCAAGTGGATCTACAAAAGAAAAAGAGGATCAAACGGGAAGGTTGAGACCTTTAAAGCAAGGCTTGTTGCGAAAGGGTACACTCAGAAAGAGGGTATCGATTATGAGGAAACCTTTTCGCCAGTAGCCATGCTAATGTCGATCCGGATTCTCTTATCTATTACAGCTCATATGGATTATGAGGTTTGGCAGATGGATGTCAAGACAGTCTTCCTTAACGGGAGTCTTAATGAGACCATCTACATGCAGCAACCAGAAGGTTTCATTGCCAAGGGCAAAGAGCATCTAGTGTGCAAGCTTAATCGATCCATTTATGGATTGAAGCAAGCTTCAAGGTCTTGGAACATCCGCTTTGATGAAGTAATCCAGTCATATGGATTTACTCAAAGTCTGGATGAGTCATGTGTGTATAAAAGATGTGATGGAAACGTCGTGGTGTTTCTTGTACTTTACGTAGATGACATTTTGTTAATTGGCAACAATGTCAAAATGTTATCAGACGTAAGGGTCTGGCTATCAAAGCAGTTTGATATGAAGGACTTAGGAGAAGCAGGACACATCCTTGGGATCAAGGTCATAAGGGATCGCCAGAAAAGGATATTGTGCTTATCTCAAGCTTCATATGTTGACACAGTATTGTCTCGTTTTAGCATAGAAAACTCCAAGAAGGGTTTCCTACCCTTCAGACATGGAGTTCCTCTCTCCAAGGAGATGTGTCCGAAAACATCAAAGGAGATAGAGGAAATGAAGGTGGTTCCTTATGCTTCAGCAGTCGGAAGCCTTATATATGCTATGTTGTGCACGAGACCTGATATCTGTTTTACCGTGGCCATGGTTAGCAGATATCAGAGTAACCCTGGACAAGGACATTGGACAGTGGTAAAGCATATATTGAAATACCTGAGACAGACTAGGGATTATATGCTGGTTTACCGGGTAGACCAATTAGTCCCTATGGGTTATACGTACTTAGATTTCCAGTCAGATAGGGACAAAAGTAAGTCTACCTCAGGTTTTGTGTTTACTTTAGGAGGTGAAGCCATTGTCTGGAGGAGTGTCAAGCAGAAGTGCGTGGCGGACTCCACCATGGAAGCTGAGTATGTGGCAGCCTCAGAGGCAGCCAAGGAAGCTGTATGGCTCAGAAACTTCATCATGGTCTTATATGTGATTCCTGGTTTGCCTAGATCTATCATAATCTTTTGTGATAACAGTGGTGCAGTTGCAAACTCGAAGGAACCACAAGCCCATAAGGTGAGTAAGCACATAGAGCGCAAGTACCACCTGATACGAGAAATCGTAAAGCGAGAAGAAGTGGCTGTCGCCAAGATTGCATCAGAGGACAACCTGGAAGATCCCTTCACTAAGGCTCTTCCATCTAGAGCTTTTAATAGGCATATAGAGGGTATGAGAGTCAGATGTATGGCAGTGGGAGAACAGCAGTGTCTTTAAGTATATGTGGGAGATTGTAAGATGTGTATACTGAAAGACATGACTTTTATTATATGAACATCTTTTATGAAAAGAGAATCACACTACACTAGGTGTTTGTTTATAATAGTACGTACACGAAGTCCCATTGCTTAGCATTGTAGATAACATGGTGTGTGGTGTCACACGGAAGACCATGTTATCAGTGCCTTACTTAGCATAAATAGAGGCTTACAACCTATATGGAATTGGGCAACCCATCGAGATGGTTGTAGTGTAGTCAGGTGTGGTTGGTCTTGACCATAGGACTATACTAGTGTGCTATGAGTACATTGAGCAGGACCGAAACCCGAGGTTATCCGATTTATACTGACTAGATAATTGGATAGGACCTCAGTTGTTATTATGGAGGGCGATCCCTTAATCCCGAAATAATATTGGGCATATATTATTATTTATTATTTCTTTGATTTATCAAAGGGCGAGATCTATTCTGTTAGATCGACAGACCCGGTAAGTTGGGAAATAATATTAATAATATGATGTGCCAATGATTATTGACGGAATCTGTGTCCTGGTGAGTCAGGATGATGATGCCCGCTTGATGAGCTCAAAAGGTTCAATCGTGCCAAACCCTGCAGGTGGATTTGTCCAGCACGTTGATAAGGTTGAGTGGTACTAATCAAGGATCCAGAAGTTAATTAATTTAAATTGTTAGTAATTTAATTAATTAACGGGCATGCACGATCTTAAACACGGGGGGATGGATGACTCGTAATATGTGAAGCCCATATGAAAATATGGGAGTTGGCGAGGTAAGTTCAATTAAGATCCTTTAGTGGAATGGATCTTAATTAATGGATCAGCTTTGAATCCATTAGCGGGCCAAGAACCAACTCCTCCTCTTGGTCTCTGCCTTAGCCCTATAAATACCCTATGAAATCAAGAAACCAAACCAATTAATCAACCCAAGAGCCAAGACCAAAACCCTCTCCTCTCCTTCCCTCTCTCTCTCTCGGCGGCGCAACAAGAAGAAGAGGAGTCCTCTCCTCGGTTCTTCTTCCCTCCTCCACCAAACACTGGCTGAGGCTTACAGAAGCAAGGTAGGGGAGTCCTCTACCTTGCGTAGTGCTCAGGGAGGTCGGAAGAGGGGCCGGCGGCCGGCTGTAGGCGGCGCAACCTTGGGTTGCGCCGGTGCCACAAGCAAGAGGAAGAGAGGTTTTGCGCGGGTTGTTGGGGCTGAGAAGAAGGTTGTTTCTTTCCTTCTTTATCTTCTTTATCTTCCTCTCAAGTTGTACTGCTGATCCGGAGGGCTTGGAGCCAGCTCCGGTGGACGGCGGCGCAAAGGGAGGGGAAGAGGCGCCGGCGGCGCAAACCCTAGGGGCTAGGGTTTTCGGCCGATTGAAGAAGTGGGTTGTGTGGAGCTCTTGGTGATCTCGGATCATGGTAGATTGTCGCCCACACGACGTCTGTGAAGGGAGGGACATAAGGTAGAAGACCGCGAGGTGATCGGAAAGGTATAACTTTCCAAATGCTCCTTTGTATTTCCTTATATCGCGTATGTGCCATGTTGATATGCCTCGTCATTTTATGTGTTAGAATTTATTATTTTGCTTGCAAAATATGTTTAATAAATTCTTAACTGGACCCCGACCATAAACACAAAAGTCGGCGATCAACTCGTTGCATTTTTCGCGGTCGAACGGTCGAGCAAATTGCAAGGCCAATTTTGGTAATTGGCTAAGTTGCAATTTAGATCGTTCGATACGTCATGAGACGGTCGATGAGAAACGGCTCTCTATTCGGATTAAATTTTTAATCCGTAGGCATAAAGAGGTCTCTCGGATCGACTAGGTATTTGTTAGGGAAACCCGCCAAGCCATACCCAACATTTGCCACGTCCCCCCATTTTTCGGTTACTGGATAACCTTTAGAACGATCCACGCCGCCATCAAATTTGGCCCGTTGCGACATTTATGGATCATGATGACTCCGCAATAATGGGTGATGGTTATCTGCAGATCCGAAGAAAGAAGGACCGTTACTTGAGGTCGAATGCTTCCTGGGCTTCGCTCCCCCTAGGTGATCTCGGGGTCTTTTGGCCACAGGAGTCCCAGGCACTTTGCTTCTCCGAAGTGGTCTCGGGACTCGGTATCCCGAGGTGCTCCGGAGAGGAGTCTTCTAATTTGATCTCCAGGACGTGTCTACCGTGGAGAGGCCCCGGGGATCCCCTTTCCAAGAGGGTCTCGGGAGCTCCGAAAAGAGTCATTCAGACTCGCTACATCTTGCCACTCAACTTCTTCAGTATACGTGTCCGCCACGGGTACTCAACCCCATCACCCTGCCAACCCATCCCAGGGCTAATGGAGGAGGCAGTCGTCAGGCAGAATGCCGCCACACATATGAAAATTTCTTTCCACAAAACACATTGCCTTAAATTACAACAGGAAATAGTATGTTGCAGCTGTCAAGACAAATAAAATCATGCTAACTGAGATTTTCCCGAAAACAAAAGAGGACCCAACAGAAGCCAACTAACTTGATTTTGGTTGACATTTGCATTTCAACTCGACACAAAGAAGCATTACAGGATTTTTAGGAACAAAGAAACAGGGAAATTAGAAGCCCACCTTCCTGAGTGAACATCTCTTAACAATAACATTAACGTGCAACTCTTTTGCCATCAGTGATGAAGAGGGAAACCTATCACCATGGTTGAAATCCAATAATGAATGCTAACAAGAGCGTATCATCACTACCAACTGAGTGACTTAATAGAGGACAACCCTTTTTCTATTTCAATTTTCAATTGCTACTTCCATTCACCTGCACATAAAATAAGTTGCATGTTGGCACCTAATTGATTAATCACTATCCCAACTTTCATCACCCTTTTTCTCATCAAGCACACCTATCTTCTGTCTACTCCCGCTGTCGCTGTCTTCTGAATCTTCATTGCTGAGATAATCATATGGGCCCATTGTTGATTCCACAAAATTAAGTTCGTCTGACTCCCCAACCACATCTTCTGAATTTCCCAAAACATCACTGTCTAGGCGGATATCTTCATGTTCTCTCCATCTGGTTTCTATACTAGCTCTATCTCTCAAATATTCCTTTGGGGCAACCCTGCTTTTCCTCTGTTTTATTTTATTTGTCTCTCTTTCTCGAGTCCCATCTTTACTATAGGAGTTATGTCTATCAACTTCAATTGCAGCATCACACACTTTGTCATCATAATCCCACTCGTCTTCTAAAGCTTCCGACATGTCATTGTCACTATCCCAATTTTTCCTCTCTGTATTTCCCAATCCAGTAGAAGTACCATTCCAGCGCCTTACATGAGCCCTATCCTCATCTTCTGAATTATCACTTCTCCAATCTGGTGCCCTGCTTGACCGACCCATATCATCTTTTCCCCAATACCTAATTCCTAAAAGTTCCTCTTTCTCTGCCGCTTCCTCCTCTTCCCACTCTTTGTTTGCAGCATCTTCTATCTCTCGAATAAAGCGGTCAAGTTCCTCCTGGTCATTGTCCTCAGAAGGTGCATCAAAAGACTCATCTGGAGTATCAGCAATTTCTGCTGTGGATGGTTTATTCCCATGGAATACATATGGAGTCCCTTGTTTCTCATCAATAGCCCTAAAAAATGTAGTAACAATTCTCTAAATGCTAGCCATGGCAATTGGGTCCTCTGGATTGACACCCTTGCGTCTTAGCTCTTGCTCAATTTTTTTGATGTTCAACTTTTGAGATTCAAGAGCCTGCTCAAATCTGGCTTTGAATAGGGCCTACAATATGACAACAAGACAAAAAAAAGGCTCTTAACACGGTAACTACGGTAAAATCAATGGAATGACAGAGATAACACAACAGATCATGTGTAAATTAAGGTGGCGTTAGCAGTTTACACATCAATGTTATGAACATTATCCTTCATGACACATTACAAACTACTTTGAAGTAGAATTTCTATCAGAAAAAAGAAAAAGTGAAACATGAAGACTCATAATTCACATTAAGATGCATAGTCTAGTAAACAAAAAATGAGACAAGTAAATAAATTCAGCTACATGAGAAAAGGGAAGGGAACAAATGACTCAATAAGAAACGTTGACTTAGAGCAAAAAACAAGGGAACAACCATGATCATTTAAAAGAATAACTATGCACTAATTTATCCCAGCAGTAGTGAGAAAAAGAGCCCTTAGCAACAAGTGCCGGTTGAAATGGCAAGAAAATCTAAGTGCAAATGCAATGCCTTGCAAGCATGAGAGTTCTTGTATGCTAGTTCAACTCTTCCCATGAACATGAACATTCAGGTCAATCTAGAATTTGAAATCACAAAATTTATGAATTTTCACAAAGTAGAACTAAAGAAAACAGTTATGGAATTTTTTTAACCACAAACTTCTAGTTATAAAAAGGAAAACAAGTTCACATGAAACCCAGGCATTTGGATTAAAATTATGTCATGAATAAAGTGTTGGATCGAGAAAAACGATAGAGGGGGGGTGAATATTGTTAAAACTTTTCGGATAAGAATAAGAGCAAATATGCAGCGGAAAGAAAATAAGTGCACACGAACACAAGACGATTTTTTACTTGGTTCGGAGTCGCGGTCGGCTCCTACTCCAAGGCCCACGGTCCTTGACCATTTACTTTGGGCAATTCTATATTCGGAAAGATTTTTTACAGATTGAGTACAGATATAGAATTTGAAAAGTAAATCACAACACTTTCGAAAATGAAAACTTTTATTGACGCCCGAGATGGATCGAATTCCGGAGCAGAGGGTCGTCGTCGGCGCTGAAATCTCGAAATGGAAGTTTGCCGGGGCACAGCGCGAGAGCGAAAGTGTTTTGAGCGTTGGAAAGAATGATATTGAAGCCTTGGGGGTCGAGCCCCTTTTATAGTCTTCCTGGGGGTGCCTGATTCGCTGGGGGCGCCTGACACGTGCCTTCAGATCGGAGAACCTTCATCTGCAACTCGGTCAGCGCTTATCCCCTTTGAATCGGCTCCTGGTCAGACTGGGGCGTCCGGGACCTCCTGGGAGCCTAGGTTGACTTGGTCTGGTGGCTTCGTGGCAGATTTGCTTCGATGACTCGTTTGGCTTTGACCTTGGGCGCCCGGGACCTCCTAGGCGCCTAGCCCAGTGTGATTTCGAAGCGGTCTTGCTTAACTGCTGTTTTGGCCATTTACCTTGGTCGCCCGAGACCTCCTGGGCACCTAGCCCAGTTGTCTGCCCCCTTCCTTTGGGGCATTCTGAGCTGCAGAAACACATTCCTTCGGTCTCTGCAATCAAGGTTAGTTCCAACACAAACAAAGCAAGAGTGTTAGTCATTAATTAAAGTCGTAGCTATCTTGGTTCTGACATCGGGTCTCCCAAATGGAACCCTAGGTCGAACCGACGCCTACAGTTCCCTCGACGGAGAACGCGTCCTCACCTACTCCTCTCTGGAGAGTTTACCTTTTGCCAACCGGCTCCTCCGGTTGGTCTTTTGCCCAATCCTCCTGACCAGGTCTTCGTGCCCACCTTCCGAGCAGGTCTTCGGTGCCCAGCCCCTTGACAGGACTACATGCCCAGTCCTCGACCAGAACTTCGTGCCCACCTTCTGAGCAGGTCTTCGGTGCTCAGCCCCTTGCCAGGACTTCATGCCCAGTCCTCGACTAGGACTTCATGCCCAGTCCACGATCAGGACTTTGTGCCTAGTGTACCTAGGACTTCTTCCTACACACTCAGTGAACACATTAGAACACAATAACATCTTAACTCTTGAATCCTTTGCCATTATCAAAACTCAGGTTCGACTTAGGTGCTGCCTGCACCAACAATCTCCCCCTTTTTGATTTATGGCAACCCGGTTCAAAAAGTTAAGTTAAACAAAAAGCAGGTAAAGTACTAGTTTTAATTTCCTCCCCCTAAGTTTTTTAAACCTTCGTGGGCTTTTTGAAAAAGTTTCTAAGTCTTTGTTGAAAAAGTTTTTCAGGTTTTCAATACTTAGAAAATTTTTAAGTTTGAAAGAGTATTTTCAATTTGAGCATCTAGAAAATTTTCGGTTAAAAGAAAATTTTGATTCTGAGTACTTAGAAAATTTTCAAGTTAATTTTGAAGTTAACACTCAGAAAATTTTCTATCAAAAAAGGTTTAGAGTAAGTACTTAGAATGTTTTGAAAACAATTTTGAGTTAGGAATTTTCAAAACAATTTGAGTTAAGTACTTAGAAGAATTTTCAAAACAATTTGTTTTTACGCTTTAGAAAATTTTCTAAACTGATTTTGAAGTTTTAACACTTAGAAAATTTTCAATCAGTTTTAATACTTAGGAAAAATTTTCAACACAAAGTTTACTTTTTGAAAAAGGAGATAAAAGCTTTTGAGATTTAAAATTAATTTTGATTTTTTTTTAAAATTTTGAAGCCTTTTTTTCTCTCCTTTCCAATCTCTCCCCCTTTGCCATATATCAAAAAAATATAGCAAAAAACTGAGTAATAAAAGTAAGGTGCTGTACTGAACCAATTCTACGTATAAACTGGACCAAATCAACTTAAATTTTCTCTTTCGGGTCCTGTCTAACCCAGTTAGCTACTTACTAACTGTTATAAATAGTAGCATTCGCTAGGGTTAGTCAAGTTAAGTGTTCTGATCAAGTTAGATTTTCAAAGCTTGACACTTAACCTGATTACTATTTAATTGGTATTTAGTGCCCCAATTACTGCAGATGCACTGACTTAAAGCATCTTGAGTCAAGGCATAGACCTAAGCATCTCAACCCAGTCTAGGTTATCAATCAAAAGGACCCTAAGGTGCTTGTGAGATGCTGATTTCTAAATCTATAGGTGCATGCAGTTTTAGGGTTAGGGCTTAAGCTAAGTCCATTTGCGAAAAAGACCCTAGTTTTGAAGGGGGTAAGTTTTTATAAAAACTAAATCGAAAAATCAATTAAAAACAAGTGATTTTAGAAGTAAAATAGTTTTTGAAAAGAAACATAAGTAGAGCAGTCCTATTCTACTAAGCATAACCCTAACTACCTTCTTAGTGAGCTGAACTCAGACTCAGGTAAGGGTTTGGTGAAGATATCAGCTAAGTTAGATTTTGAGTCTACATGCTTAAGAACTATCTCACCCCTGGCTACATGATCTCTTACGAAGTGGTGTTTAACTTCTATGTGTTTAGTTCTAGAGTGTTGGATTAGGTTCTTAGTTAGATTAATTGAACTTATATTATCAATGTAGACTTGGGTTTGGGTGTAGTCAAGCTGGAAGTCCTTAAGAGTGTGCATCATCCATAAGAGTTGTGCTACACACTCTCCTAAAGCAACATACTTAGCTTCGGTTGTGGATAGAGCTACGCAGTGATGCTTTCTACTGCACCAACTAACTAGAGTATTTCCTAAAAGTTGGCAGCTTCCACTTGTACTCTTTCTCTCTATTTTGCATCCAGCATAGTCAGAATCATAGTATCCTGACAGGTCAAAAGTTGAGGTCCTAGGATACCAAATCCCTACATTTAGGGTGCCCTTAATGTACCTAAGTATTCTTTTTAGGGCTGCTAAGTGCGTTTCCTTAGCACAGGTTTGGTATCTAGCACACATCCCTACAGCGAAAAGGATATCAGGTCTGCTAGCTGTAAGGTACAGTAGACTTCCAATCATACTTCGATATAGCTTAAGGTCTACAGGTTTACCTTCAGGGTCACTATCTATTTTTACATTTGTGGCCATAGGGGTACGTATGCTTTTGGAGTTATCCATTTTAAATTTGTTTATTAACTCCTTAGCATATTTGGATTGATGGACATAATTTTCATCCCTACTTTGTTTAATTTGTAATCCTAAAAAGAAGTTGAGCTCACCAACTAAGCTCATTTCGAATTCGTTTTCCATAATTTTTACAAATTCTTTTAAGAAATTTGAGTTGGTGGATCCTAAAATTATATCGTCAACATAGATTTGGGCAATAAAGATGTCTTTTTCTAAGGTCTTAAAAAGAGTTGAGTCAATTTGTCCTTGGTTAAATTCCTTAGAAATGAGGTAGGTTGATAGATGTTCATACCATACCCTAGGTGCTTGTTTTAGTCCATACAGTGTCTTATTGAGTTTGTAAATATGGTCAGGTTTTTCTAAGTCCTCAAAATCGGAGGGTTGTCCTACATAGACTTCTTCTCTAATAAACCCATTCAAAAAAGCTGACTTTACATCCATTTGGTAGAGTTTAAATCCTTTATGGGATGCAAAGGCTAGCAACATCCTGATTGACTCAAGTCTAGCTACTGGGGCATAGGTTTCATCATAATTTAACCCTTCGACTTGACTGAACCCTTTAGCTACTAGGCGGGCTTTATTCTAACTATTTCCCCTTGGTCATTTAGTTTATTCCTAAATACCCACTTAGTATCAATAATGGATTTGCCCTCAGGTTTAGGTACTAGTTCCCAGACTTGGTTCCTCTCAAATTAGGCTAACTCTTCTTGCATTGCTATGATCCAATCAGGATCAGGTAAGACTTCCTCTATAGTCTTAGGTTCAATTTTTGAAATCAGTGCAATCTGATTAAGATTTCTATAGGAAGACCTAGTTCTGACTCCTACGGTTGGATCACCCACAATTTGATCAGTTGGGTGACTGTGTCTGGGTTTCTTGGTACTTCTAGAACTTGGTTCAGCCTCAGGTTCGGCTGGACGGTTCGGTTCGGTATTTGGTTCAACTACTTGGGTTGGTTCAATTATTGATTCAATTGACTCAGTAGTTGGTTCAATAGTTAGTTCATTTAGGAGTTCAACTAGTGGTTCAATAATTTGTTCATTATCTTCATGATTAATATTTGATGGTTTTAGATCTGGATTATCAGATTTTGAATTAGTTTCCTCCTTAAATATTAGATTTGTTGTTTCTTCAATTTTGTTAGATTGTTTATTGTAGACCCTATAGGCTCTACTTGTTGAATATCCTAAAAATATTCCAGGGGTTGACTTAGACTGGAATTTACCTAGGTAGTCCTTGGTGTTTAGGATATGGACTTTACACCCAAAACCCCTTAGGTAATGTAGGTTTGGAAGTCAATGGTAATATAATTCATAGGGAGTTTTATTATGTCGTTTGTTAATTATGACCCTATTTTGGATATAGCAAACCGTACTAATTGCTTCTGCCCAAAATTGGTTAGCTAGGTTGTGTTCATTGAGTATAGTCCTAGCGGCTTCCTGTAGGGTTCTATTTTTCCGTTCTACTATCCCATTTTGTTGGGAGGTTCTAGGACATGAAAATTCATTTATATACCCGTTTATTCTACAAAATTCCTCGAACCTTTGATTCTCAAACTCTCCCCCGTGATCATTCCTAAGTCTTTTGATTTTGGTATCATTTTGATTTTCAATTATCTTACAAAAATCAATAAACATGTTTAGGGTTTCATCCTTAGTCTTTAGGAACCTAACCCAGGTAACCTAGAGTAATCATCGATAATTACTAAGCAGTACCGGTTTCCGCTTAGTGACTTGGCTTCATGTGAATCAAATAGGTCAAGGTGCAGGAGCTCAAGTGTTGTTTGAGTTAGGTCTGATTGAATTTGTTTGTGATTAGACCTGGTTTGTTTACCTTGGTTGCATGAGTTACATATCATGTTTTCATGGTTCTTAATTTTTGGTATTCCTTTAATTAGACCAAGTTGGGTGATTTTTGAAATTAATCTTAGATTAGTGTGACCTAATCTCCTATAACAGAGGTTTGATTAGTCTAACTGAGTTAAGAAGCATTTAGGTATTAAGGGTAGGTTTATAGTGTAAACATTATTTTTCCTAGTGCCCTTAAGCATGACTTCTGAGTTTTAGCAAATTTCTAATTAGGGCAGTCAGGTTGGTAAAGGTAACTACATAGCCAGTATCACATAATTGACTTATACTAAAGCAAGTTAAATTTAAAGTTATCAACCAAGAGTACCTTTTTAATTACAAAATCAGATTTGAGTTCAATGTTACCTGACCCAATGACTTTGAGTGTAGCATTGTTGCCAAATGCTACTGAGCCTAGGTTCTTAAACTTGAGTTTGGTGAATTTCAATTTGTCTCCAGTCATGTGTCTGGAGATCCGCTATCCAACATCCATTGGTCCAAATCTTTATGTCCTACACATAAGAATTTGTTGATTTGGATCCAATTAGAATTAAGGATAGCTTAAATTGATTTTCACAACCTAGTCTGTCTCACCCAATCTATAGTTATCAATCACGTTAACCTTATGGGTTTTGTGAGACAGGTTTTAATAGAAGTAAGATTTTATTTTGAAAAACCATGATTAATTTTGAAAAGTTAATTAATTTTAAAAACCATTAATTTTAAATTTATTTTGAAAAAAAATATTTGAATCTAGATTAATTGAAATTGTGTTAGATTCAAATCTGACAATAGTAAATGAATTTGGTTTTCAATAATCGGCTTCCAGGTCTTGGCGAGGCACTAGGCCTTCTTTGGCCGTAGCCTTATTGGATCATCAACCTTTCCTTGACAAAGCCTTTTTAGTGAATTTCA